>VURO01004398.1:38533-48746 GCA_015108175.1 Pelvicachromis taeniatus | reverse complement strand
AAATATTTAAACCCCCCCCCCCCCCCCCCAACCCAGCAACTTCAGACTGAAAATTAGAACTGTGCAATAGTTTTAACAACTGAATTTGATGTTTACTCACCACTGAAGACCTAAGCTTCTCTGGCAGAGGGTCCTGCACCTCTGAAAGGGGGTCTTCTGGATTTTTGTCTCTTAAATTGGGTAAAATCTTGGACTGTACCAGCGAGCTGTAAATCAAAGAGAAGAAAATATTACCGGTTTAAACGCCATCAACCTCCTGTGAGGGAATATACAATCAAAAAGAATACAGAGTCATCATCTGTTAACACAATCATGTAGTAAAGTAGTATTCAGCTA
Organism: Pelvicachromis taeniatus; assembly: GCA_015108175.1. Taxonomy (NCBI): domain Eukaryota; kingdom Metazoa; phylum Chordata; class Actinopteri; order Cichliformes; family Cichlidae; genus Pelvicachromis; species Pelvicachromis taeniatus. Next base: position 48,410 of record VURO01004398.1, on the reverse strand, counting down.
TTTGAACTGATTTGACAAAATCCATATCTAAGATAGTCTACAGAGGAGTAGAAAGTAGAAAGGTTAACACATAACTCTTAACTGGTGAAGCAGTTAATGGAAAATCCCTTTTTGAACAAGTGATTTTCACACATCCAGCCATTATGACCAGTTTTGGTTGTTCTATGTGAACTTTTGCTTGGATACAAAGCATATCTGGGTGAGGTCTGTGGTGCATGTCTGTAAACTTACAGCAGGACAGAGGGGTCACTGCTCTGCCGGCTCAGGTGGTAAGACACTGCCACCAAGAGGCCACAGAATACAGAAAACAGCACAGGGATGTGATGAGGCTCCCAGCTCTCCTGAAACACAGTAAAGATTTAACACACTTCTTGGTATCTGACTTTATGTTGTGGCATGTTGCTGCTATGTTTACACATAAGATATGCTTCACATACAGTTTATTGTTCATGTAGATGCCTGATGTTTCTAAAACTACTGGACAGACTACCATGAAACATTCCACAGACGAATCCTGACAATGGCTGCTTTTTAGTGTGCTAAATTATGCTTCTGCGTATCCTCTATCCTACCACGAACCTCAAATCTGTTCCTCCAACATTATGACAGATCTTTTAGGAGACGAAAAGGACAGAGAGAGAGAGGAGGCTTCTGGAGGAGTTAGGAAGAACAGATGTAGCCTATATGTGGCGTAGGCTACAGCTGCATAATTTTAATTGTCGCTCTTCCAAATGTGACGCAGCTTTTTCCCCACGGGGATTACTTTGTAGTGATATGGATAAAGATCAGTAGCCAGTATAACAGAATATAGCTACATAGGGAGACGCTGTTTAACATACCTTCTTGTTTCATGTGCTAAATCTAACACGTTTGCAATGTGGTTTGCCATCATGGAAAGCAACAAATAGTCTTGTTCTTATTATTCAACACCCACACCTTTATGTAGGTATGTATACTGTACAGTAATGATGCTTTACCTATATATGTGAATAAAGGCCTTGTTGTGAAAAATGACATTTTATGGACATTTGTACTTGTCAGTTTTAAAGGTAATCCAGATGAGCAAAACAGCAATACAACGATTAAAACTGATGCTATACGAGTAAGGATTTCTCATCTGGCAACTTCAACTCCTCTATGGTTGTGTGTCTTCATCACATCTCTCTCCCATTCTCACCGGGAGGATGAGATGCAAGTGAAGGAAGTGAGGAGTAATGAAAAGATCATGAATTAGGATAATGAATAACAAGTAGTGTATCCTGGCGATTCCACAACAAGTTCTCTACTGCAGACTGAGGTTCACAGTTTTTAGTGTAGAGTGATGTTGACAACAACTAGTTGGATTAAAATTAAGACACAATCATTCATGTTCTCCTCAAAAGGCAAAAAGAAAGAATCAGGTACTTTTTATTTTTTCCATTTACTGTCACCACCTAAACAAAAAACGATTTTTTTTATTTGTATTTTTAACATTATAGCTCAAGAATACGCTCCTCCTTGAGCATCACTTGCACTTTGTGTTCAGTCATTATTAGGCATTGTTTGCGCTCACCTTCAGTGCTCCGTAGCAGAAGCCGTAAAGCAGAGCGACAGTGACGATGCTGCGCAGGATGCTGTACAGTGCTGACAGAAGGCTTGTAGAGGCTGCAAAGGGAACAGGGAGGATGCCAGCAATGAGAGCACTCAAACTGACAGCAACAAGGGCGGGCAGAATGCAAATCAGCACTGTGGCCTCTTATGATGCCTGGTATATCATAATGTATAAGGTAAAGCAACGTGGATAAGTGTCTGATGTCTCACCCTGTAGAGGTCAAAGTCACCCCTGCAGAGAAGTTGTGCATCTGAAAGTTACTCACCATTGCCCCCGAACACATGGATGTCCAGCTGCTCGGAGAGATACATGACGAACGTGTTGACTTGTGGCAGCAGCCCCACAAAGAAGATGATGGGGAAGCACAGAGTGAAGACTGCAGGGAGAAGTAAGCAAAGCTAAATTAAACACATTTATCATCCTATAATTCTGTCATTTGCAGGGATTACCTTTCACACACGGAAAACAACAACCTGAGGTTTACTTCAAATATTACTTGTTCCTAATGGTGTACAGCAATGTATCCAAGGACAATGCAGCAATTATTATTGGTTATGGGTTGATGAAAGGAGCTTTTAATATGTATATAAACCACACTTTAAAAAAAAGAAAAAAAAAATCCCTTTTAGTAGAGATTTGTTGCTCACCACAGTCTGCACTTTATGGCCATTGCACAATCAATGGATCAGATGCCAGAAACCTATTTTATTTAGCTTGTTATTAATGTTGGCAAAAGTTAGAACCATTTGGATTACTTCAGAGATTTCTGTACTCAGGCTATTTTGTCAGTGCTCCCATACATTGAAATATTTTCAATATCTTATGACAACTGCTGGGTTGTTCGGTTATTTCCGCTCACACCAGGAATACTACATCAGATGAGTCCTGAAATTTCACTCTTTCTTAATAAAGATTCTTAATAAATGTTACAAAAGATGCTGCTGTCAGCTTTAGAAGTTCCTTATTTAGTCATGAATATTTTATCAGGTAAAGTGCTTATGGCCACTTGCAGCATAAGCAAACTTTTCAGGGCCTTTAATATGTTTACTTATAACTTTGAAAGCATTTCCTGGCCTGGATTCAGCCTCCAGCTTTTCCACACATACACACCCAAACTGTACTGCTCAAAGAAGTAACAAGGTATGTGTACTCACCTATGACGAGGTCCCTGGCAGAGGTGAGAACCAGGGAATTGGTCAGTGCGACTCCATACAGGGTGAAGCGGGAGGAAGTGGTCCGCAGGCTGCCGTAGTGGAGCAGCCAAATGAGGCCACAGCAGAGGCAGAAATAGACAGGCCTGCTGTACGCTATGATACGATTATGGCCCTGCAGGGACAAGGGTATGAGGATGCAAATGGATCATTAAAGAAGCATTTTCTTTTGTGGTTCAATATAGTTCAAGAAGACATACCCACACCCTGTGTATTAAAATAAGCAAAAAAAGGACAAAAATCCTAATGTTTAACATTTTTCTTTCTAAATTACAATTGTCTGTTGTCAAAGTATTTATTAAGCACGATAAAAAGCCATAATGCTAGCATGCATGCTTGTTTTAAACCTTGAATAACAGCAAAGAACAGTAACTGCTAAGTATAATACAATGATGATTCTAACAATTGTTCCTTAAAGGCCTCAGTGTTATATCAGCCCCTTGAAGAGTGACACAGGTATAAACAGAAATAGCATCAAGTGTAAGGTTTCACAGGAGGAGGAGGATGCATATCTGCAGCATGCAGGTTGCAACCCAAGAGGCTATAAAATGTCCTGCTTTTCCACTCTGGGAGGCAGCGACAGTTCATGCACCACCAATCAGATTAAAAAGACTTGTATTTTTCCTCTCCACCCCGAAATGTCGAGAAATGGGAAGGAATCAAGTCCTTGAGGTGAGATGAGAGGACACCCAGGGGGAGGGCGAGAAAGAGAGACAGAGACAAAGAGTAAGAGTGTGAGCTGTGGTCTAAACTCTGACCAGCTATTTAAAGCCTGTGCCTGCAGCTGAGTATGAGCTGCATTAATAAAAGACGTCGTTTCAGAGCAGGCCTGTGACGCAAGGGAGGGAGGAACACCCAGACTCACAAGGAAGGGGGGGTGGAGCAGCATCATTTTTCAGGACCACAACAAAGCAACAAAAAGCTGCTGAATAATAACTACAGAGCTTCAAAGTACTACTAATTTTCTACTTTTTCTACTTCTTATATAAAATCCATTTCATTTCTTATTTGGTGTCATTTCTCAATAAGTCGCTCTGTTCTAATGAACAGAAAAACTTACATGACGAGGGGAAGAGGAGTCTGGTTGAACACTCTGTCGATAAAGAAAGGCACAATTAAAATGATAATGTTGACATACCTTGGACGAACATGTTTTTTGTAACTCTCCCAAGTAAAACAATTAATCATTTTTATTTTTACACCAGCTATTCTCTTAAAGGCATGCCAAACCTTTGCTGGCATGCCTCACACATTTTGCAGCTTTTTAAACTGCGTCTTTGTAGCAGTGCTCGTCTGTTGTACACCCAGCTACTCACCTTTAGTAAGGAATACTGGCAGCTTGCAATGACGAGGCAGAACTGAAAGACCCAGATATCAGTGAAGAAGCCGTGAACCAGCAGCACTGAACCCAGAAAGGCCACAAGGACAGCCAGCACCACTGCCAAAACATTCTCTAAAACCTCACGGTTCCTGTAACAATTGGGAATGAGTCAATTCACAGGTACATTCGGCCACTTAAGGACATCAAAATCATTTTTTCTGATGCTTACTATCCTAATCAGGGTAGACTAGTCAAGAGAATGTTCATCAAGACTCAAAGTCTGCTCTAAAAAAAAACAACATAAAATATGATTTTTTTTAAAATTGAGGAAGATTTAATAGAGAAGAAAAAAAAAAAACTCTTCCAAAGACTGGGATCAACAAATAAAGAATGTCAATAGGTCTTTATTTAAATTGGCAGCATGTGGTGGTGGGTCAGCAAACTGGAGCGCTTTAGGAGGATAATACCGACTGAAGAGATCCACGTGGTGCTTTAAAAAACAACAAATCAAAAATCTATTCTTTCAGTGCCAACTGTGGTTATTCTTCTTGGTGCTGTTAAGAAGCTTACAGCTAGACAAGTCTGACTGAGAGACTCCCACATAGAGATAATTACAGACAAGTGATAGAAAGCAGAGACTCCAAATCCCCAAGCAAGATGAATGATTTTAATTTCAAAGACTTAACAATGTGGCTGATGTTCTTGCTGAATTCCAGAAACAGAAACACAAATGACAACAGTACTGTGCAAAAGTCTTGAGCTATCCATTTCTTAAAAGACCAAACAAAAGAATAAATTCTCTTAGGCATGCTTTCTTGAGGTCTGGGCTCTGAGACGGCCAGTCCAAAGGTGTTGCATTGTATGTTTTTCCATCCAGGTATGCTTTTAGTGCGCTGACAGCGTGTTTGGGATAATTGTCATGATGAAAAATGAAGCAGCTGCCAAAAGCTAATCAAGGTTAACCCTTGCTTCTTTTTTCTGATCAGAGCAGTTTCTGTCTGGCCTCCTTCCAGAACATAATGAATGGGTGTGCATCAGGGTGATCTCTGCCTGTACAGCTTACTACAGCTAGACTTGGCAAAAACATAGTCTTTATTAATAGATATTGAGGTGTCATAACTGTCAAATATCATCTTTCAACTTTTACAACTTGTTTTCTCAAATTTCTCAGAGATAAACTGCACACCATGCTGAGACATGCTACTTTTTGGCTGATCACCTTTTTTTTGATGCAAAAATACTCATTTATCCCTGTAAATTGCACTGTATTTGACATTTTGCAGAGATTTAACTAAAGAAATGGGAAGAAATCCTGCATTTTTGAGACAGGCTGGTACCAAAAGACAATTTAAAATGAGTTTAGTGTTATGTAAAAACACACACACTGCTTCATCCTTTGAATTAAGAGCTTTTTTCATGCATGAATGATTCAGAGGTCAGCGTTAAGTGGCTTTAGAAAAAATACAAACATGAAGTGAAAAGGAGCCCATGTTCAAAGTGAAACTTTGAATGACCTTCAGAAAGCCTGGAGAACTACTCCTCAATTCAACTTTGGAAACATAATATAAAGAAATGAGCGGTGGCTCAGGACTTTAGCACAATACTGTCGACAGCAGTATAAATAACAAGCAATTATTTTAAAGCCAATATGATCAACACAAATTAAAAATTAGGGCAAATAAAACAAAACAAACAAAAGAATCCCACCAAGCTGTTAATACATAATGCTTCACAATAAAAGCCCTGTTAATAAATTAAAACTCTGACCTAAAATTGTTACATAAAGTGTAGCATCCTGAGAGGCCATGTTGGCGATGATCCGGGCGTGCTTTAGCAAAGCTTATGCCATCACCATAATCATTCACGCCAAGGTCGTTCAGTCATTTTTACAGTTTGTTTGCACATGCTGTGTTTTATTTACCTCTGCATTAAATTAGCAAAGGTCATCCCCGTCTTAGTGGAAACAGGTGTGGTAGGCGCAATACTCTGCTTAACCATAAAGCACAAGCTAACCTGTTGATCTTTTTGAGTAGTGAATGTAATGCTGTAATTCTGACTGGGCAATAGAGAGCAGATTGAAACAAACAAACAAAAATACGAGTAAAGGGCTCTTGTGTGCTTTAAATAAAGGCCTGTTATTTTCTATTTTAGACTAGTAAATTTCAGCTAATAATACACAGATAAGCGTTTTTGCAAGCTGAGACAATTTCAGGTATATACACATATAAAATTAAGTAACATCCAAATTATTGCTATTCTTTAAAACAGGCACAGAATGTCCTGCCACAGGGGGTGACATTTATGGAAAATGTATACATTTATGTGTTTATTTAGGTTTTCTAATAGAAAAGTCTTGGTCAAGTTTTTAGGGGGCAATTCAAGTCCATTAACATTCAGTATTTTTGAGCCCGACTAAATTGCGATCATGTATGTACATGACACATTGAATTTTAAATTTGCATTGATGTCATCAATGGGGCTTTGTAAAAATAAAGCTAAAGCAGATGGAAATGACCTGATGCAAAGCCCTACCTGTCAAACAGTGCCAGCAGGGTAAGTCGGTCAAAGTGCAGGCCGACCCACAGGTAGGGGAGAAGCCACAAACGGTAGTACTGCTTCGCTTTCCCAGCTGCAGCAGAGCCTGCAGGATCCTCTTGTCCCAGTGGTGCATCCTGGAGCTCCGGACTCAGATCTCCGTCCTGCTGCTCCAGCAGCTCTGGGTCCATAGTCAGCAGGCGGTTCAAACGGATCTGAGGGAGGGAGATCTATTCCACAATCAGAAAAATGTCCAAAAACGTGATTTGGAATAAAGAAAAAAATTATTACATCGCAACAAGATAATAATAAAGCTTTAATAGCATTCAATATTTTGTTTTAGTACAATTAAACATTTGCTTTTGGTTTTCACACAGGTTAAAGATTGCACCATCATGTCCCATTCACTCTTCAAACCATAAGAGCTCTTATTGCAGACATGATTAGACGACACTAGATGACTGAAGACATCTTTGTTGCATATTGGAAAAAGCAGGAAACATACAGTACTTTGCAAAAGTCTGAAGCCACCCTTCCCTTAAGTCTTTATGTTTGGCTCTTAAAGAGCCAGACTTTTTAAGTCTTCTTTAGCAATAATGTTTCATGCTTACATAAAAGGCGATAAACCAGTGTTTGGTCTACACATAGCCAACAACTTAGCAAAGAACAAATTTTAAATTGTACCTTGAGGCACCTGCCTGTCACAAAATACAGTTTGTTCCAGTTTCTTTAGTTAAATCTATAAAAAATGCCAAAGATAATAGTTTAACAAACAGAAAATACTTTTTTTTCCCCCCTCTTTAGGGTGAGTCCTAAAGAGCTATTTGCTGAAAATCTGGTAAGTGTCCTTAAATTCATTTTCTTTGAAATAACAAAAACTGCAAATGGAATGAAAAGAAGTGGTTAAAAAGAACTAACAGCAGATGAACACCATCTGAAAATCTTTAGGAAATAACAAAAACTCCAGCTGAGACCAGAGAAAAGATTCAACAGATGTATATGGCCTTTCATCCATGGACTGTTTACTGAAACCTTGTCAGACACATACTTGCCTAAAGCTTGTTAGAATCATACAAACTGTTTTTTTTTCTTTTCTTATATACCGTATTTCCACACATGTATCAATAAATCGCTTCACCTATTCCCCATTTCCTGAGTAAAACAAAGAAACGACAGGTGGCTCGAAACTTTTCCACAGTACTGTATAACCACGTCAAATCAATTTAAATTGGTCAAGTAGACATTTGATAGATGACAGTCTCCTTTTTTCACAAACATACAAGGAGGAGCTCACTGGCTGGGTACACACCAGGTCATGAGGGTAAAAGCGAACTGAGGTAGAACTGGAGAGGTGGGAGTCCGTATCCCTGCAGGGAATTAAAGAAAATGACAACACTGATGAACGAAAAGCATCTGCTGCACTTACTGTATTGACTGTACTGACAATAGGCTATTTGCTGTGTTTTTTGTACTGTAGAATCATGTTTTCCTTTTAATTTAGGATTTCCATTAAAAATAACCGTTGGTGACACGAGGTACTCACTGAACCGACTTGCAAAACACTACATTCAAGAAAAGGTCAGCTAGTTAACTTGACAAATGATAATAAGTCATGTATTTATTTCACTTTAAATCAAGGTAAATTATATTATTTCAAAAATCAAAAAATCCTGACCAAGCAAAAATCATCAGGGCATGTGTTATGACGTTTAAATTCTTCAAAGCTTAATGAGAAGATAAGACTTCTTTCATTTTCAGTGGCATCTTGTTAAATGTGATGCTACAGCCATAAGCTCTGCTATTTTACGGCACTGGAAACCAGGATAAAGAAGCTAGCATGGTTCAGAACAAAAGGTAACAGAATCCACCCACAAGAAACCTTAGAGGTGCTGGCAGCTGCTTTTGTTTAACCAATCATTTCGCAGCTCTTTAGAGAAAACTGCTACCTTCTGATTAAAAACACAAAAAGCTCAGGGGGTTTGCATCCCATCATCTAAAATCTCACTAAACAAGTCAGGTGATCGTTCTGACACTAACCATATGTTATTGGAGGCTCGTCTGGTTGCGGGTTCAAAATTAACCAGCGACATTTCACATCCGCCAGCCTCGTATAAGGAGGGAGTGAGCTTTCCTGGAGGCACACAACAAAAAGAAAGAGATGCACAGTCAGTCCATGGAAATCACAAGCACAGAGTGGCGTCGTCTGTGGGAGTAATTTCATTAAATTATATGTTTATATGTGGAGAATTAGATGGATTCGACAATATTGCTGTATTCATCTGAGCTAATGTGATTATGCAGTGGAAGAGCCTCCTCCCAGTGGCTGTAGGCAAGTCACTCATTTCCTGCTTGGTTTTGACAAGTGGTCAGATTTTTCCTAATACATGTCTGTTGCTTCAGAGTAGTTTTACTCCACTTTTTTGTGATGAGGTACAAAACCCCACCCACAAATTACAGATGTACCAAGCCTTTCGATCAAATCCAAACCCTCCAGTATGAATCCAAACTATTAAACGAAAGCTGGACCTGAAATATTGCAGTACTCATTGTTGTTCAGGTATAGACATAATATTACCATGGTAAAGTTGCTGTTCTGCCTCAGTAAGTGAAACCTCACGTGCATTCCAAACATTGAATATAATGGGAATTAAAAGTGTGCAAAAAACACAATTAATAAAGGCCAAGCTAGACATTTAAAATATTTTAAGTACATTTTCTGCCTCTCAGTGATAGAAATTAGGATTTTTGCAAGACAAAAATCACTTTCAGGAATTTGTTAAAGCCCTGAAATGCATTTCTAATTAAGTCATTTCTGTTAAGGACCTGACCTTATGTGCAATGCATATCCTCCCGAGAACCACTACAGAGAACATAATGAATTGGTTGGGTCTCAGGAGGACATGGCATGATGAAATTTTCAGAAAAATTTCAAAAGTTAATATACTTCAACTAGTTGTTCAAAGATGTTCCATAAACCACATCTTCATTTGAGTATTCTTATAATCACCTCCACATCTAGATGGCATAAAAACCTGCATCAGGCCACTCTCGGCCTGTCTTATACAGACAACGGGTCAAGCACGCACGGACACACACACTCACACACAAAACCATGCAGCATGTCACAAAAGTAATCTGCTTCTGGTTCAATTATGAGCAGGAGTAATAATTCATTCACCACTGGTTCCGGTGAAGAGTGCATGACAACCCTTACACAAC
>VURO01004398.1:2374-38513 GCA_015108175.1 Pelvicachromis taeniatus | reverse complement strand
CAACCCCCACCCACCCCCCCCCCCCCCCCTTTCCTAGATGTAACTGTTTAGGAAGACATGCTTACGTACAGACATCTATACCAATCTGTTACACTGCTGTCAGCATTGGGGTATGTGCTATGATGTGACCATAAGGTAACATTAATATCCAAGTGAGGTCAAGTATTAGCTACAGACCATAATATCACAGACAGAGAGAAATGGAGCATGGATAATGGTGCCGGGCTTTGGCTGATTACAACAGTCCACCGACTGTGGATAATAGCGCACTGCTATGACTGACAGCCACGGTCATGTCTCTGACAACTCTTTGAGCAATTCCAAAATATCAAGCAGCAGCTTTCTAATCAAATCTTAGGAAAATACCACAAAATACAGGTCTTATGACAAAAATGACCAGATCTGTCACATCTCCATTAACTACTAGTCGAACACTCTCCCCAAAGACATTCCTTCCTAACAGCTCAGCTCTTTTCATGAACTCCGTACCGAAGTCCTCCTGCAAGCTGGTGGCACCAACAGTTGAGGCCTTGTCCTGAGAACCCTCCAGGTGTGCGCTTCCATTCCTGGCCAGCAGGGACGCACTAGCGCTCAGCACTGTAACCTGGGACGAGGTTCTGGATGGCTGACTTTTCACCTGGGAAGTAGAAGGCTGGGAGGCCTGGCTGAGAGCCTCCTGAAGACTGTTGGGAGGAGAAGGGGAGAAGAGGAGGAAATGAGAAGTGGTGGAGTCCAAGGAAGTTGGGGTTGGTATTGCTGGCACATAACGTCAAAAGGTGAGCAGGATGTGACATGTAGTTTTGAAATGGTTTGATTTAATGCGGAGGCTACAGACAAATTTTTCGTTTTTTGCAATGGTGTAAGACATAGTTTACACTTATGAATGCAGAAGTTATTTCTTATAGTTCCTCAAGTTACAAACATTTATAAAGCTGTGTACCTAACTCCATTCTTTAAATTTTTCTTAGGAAAATCTCCTGAGACGTGCATGTCCTTCATCTTTAAATGAAGATTAACCTTAATGAAGCCGATAAATTCAAGCCTCTGATTACAACAACAAGCAATCAGACTTATGAATGCAAAAGATTCTGAGGATTTTCAACAAAACAATAAACTCAGATGCTTTCCATTTTAAGGTTGGATTAAGAAAACTACCTGAGAAGGCAAAGATGTCCAGTGCTCCATAAGTGCATAAAGTAAAAATGTGCTGGGAGTGAAGGGACAGTGGAGGAATCAGCGAAAGAGGGAATGATTTTGTAAGTTTATTGACCCCTGGCAGGCTGCACGCTTGCTTTCATTGCTTAAGGCTCAGCATTTAGCAACGTGACCTTGTAAGAAAGATGAAAGAAAACAGAGCCTTGCCTAGAGGTGAGCAACAGCTGGCAGTTGTACAAGCAAACGGGAGGGATTTTAAAGGGATCTTGGAGGAACTTGATGTGCATCCACAGAAATATATCAGTGGAACATAAACATAATTTTTTTATAGCACCAACACACCTGCTACTTTACATCTCTTGAGTGGTTTTCTTCTTTTAATAAATTCTATAAACCGAAGCGTAACAGTTCATTTGTAGTATTCCGCAGGGATGCACGGATCACAGTACTCTGACTTTCAAGGTGAGATCTCATATAAAGGGTTTGACACTTGCTAAATTTGTGTAGAGATGTGATTTGCACGCATCATTACAATTACATTACATAAAAGCATTGGCTATTTAAAAAAAGAGAAAGAATTTTAAAAGAAAAAAGGTGGGAACATTAAAACATTTTGGTCCAGTGTGATGAAAAACAGTCAAAACCAGACTCTTCAAATCTAGAGAAGAGCAACTGGGAGTATCACAGATAACAAACAAACAAAACAAAAATAGCTTATGCTATAATATTATTATTTTATTATGTCAGGAAAGACTGCAGACCTAACCTGTGGCTTTTTTTTAATGATCAATACAATCACTATCTCTCTGCACAGAAAGTTCTTTCTGAAGGGCAGAGCAATGTGATACAGCAGGGCGCCTGTATTGCTTAACAAATCATGCGCACATCTGAGAGGAGATGGCGTGTCAGCCAAGTAGATTAGTCAGACCTTGTGACCTTGTGCCTTTGAATTTATAAGGACTCCAAGTAGAATTTTAAAGATTGGATGGGATGACAACAGGAGGAAGAGAGAAGTCTTGAGAAAAGGAGGATCAAAGAAACCACATGCAGAGTGGAGACACCAGTCCAGTCATAAATGATGTCCTGTTTGATGTCATGCACAGCAGAAGACCCAAATTGGTGGTGATGTGGGACAGGAAAGAGCGCCACCTGGTAACATGCTCATACCAGGCAACACAACAATAGAAACGACCCCCTGCTCCATTCACGGCGTACCTGAGAGGAGATCCAATGAGGGAGGTGGGTGGGGTGGGGTTACTCCCTGCGTTGTGTCGCCGCCGCACAGCCTGCCGACGAAATGTGCTACGTTCGCGACGAAATACGACCGTCTCCTCACTTCCTGGGGCTGTCGTGATGAGAGACATCATTGGCCAGTTAGACTGGATAAGTTTCCTCCCTTTATGAGAGCTTTATGTGGACACGAGGACATGATTTTTCCGTGTATTATGGCTGCTTTCAGCTACAATTTAACAACAGTTACAGAGCAACACTGAAACACAAATTAATGACATGGTCACTGAAAAATGAACCAGGTATGCATATCCTGCATCTTACTCTCTTAACAAATTTTCTTCCTATGCCTATGAAAATATTCCCCCAAATATACCAAAATGTGAAATATATTAAAGATGGAGGTGCAGTATTGAAACCATACCAGATTAATTCTGCTGACAAACACATACTCTGGTCATGTAGAACTTGCAGGATAATGGCAGAAACAATGAATTTTGCTATTACGGCATTACTTGATCTGTTATGACCAGCAGCTCCTTTTAGCTAAAGTTAGCACATCTACTAAGTAGGCACAGCCTGTTTACGTCTTATGCTCATCTTCAGATAAAACACTCCAAAGGTCGATGGGTGAAATGCTAAAAAAAAAAAAAAAAGTATGCCAAACAGATAAGGGTAATAAAAGCAACAAAATGACACAGCAGTTCCTAGCTAAGTACCTACCACTAAATTTAGTTAGCATTAACTCTTGGGTGCAAGTCAACAAGGAGTGCTGCAGCAACAAAACCCCCAGCGTATCAAGATGAGCCAATGTGGCTTTTTGTTTGCATGATAAATAATGCACAACTTATTCACTGAAAAAAAAAAAATACTTGAGCTTGCTGCAGTCACAGAGGTAGCGTTTGAATTTATGGGCTTCTTCCAAATCAGCCAACTCTCCACTAAAACCCACCGCTGATAACTTCAAGTGCAGTCACAGACTTTAGTTAGGAATACTAGATTATAATACCTATAAAAATCCCTTGACTGACTGTGATATAACAGTGTATAGTGAAGTTAAGACATGTTTCTAGCCAACCAGTCGTATGCCCAGGCATATCCTGCCACCAATACTGTATCCAATCCCACAAGGTGTACACTCCAGAAGCCAATAAGAAGCCAGACAGAGCAGGACTCAGTAAAAATGTGAGATATTAGCTTACAATTTTGAAGAATGTGGAGTATGGAATGTCTATTATACTATCTGAGCTTTACACTAATAAGAGAGCTGCTGCTTGTCTAACCTCAATACAAAGCACACACTGTGCCACCATGCTAACAGTGATCTACACAGGGAACACTATGCTTGGGTCAGAATTGCCACTCCATGGTAACTTACCATGGCTACACTGAATGAACAAGAGAGACAGCAACTCGTCTCCAGTCTTGTCTCATGCACGCACTCACTCCCACACAAACACACACAATTTGGAGGCAGCTGGACGACTACACCTAAACAGACTCAAGTTTATCAACTTTACCAGTGTGCTCCTGTTCATGTGCCAGAAACCATGAGTATGACTAAAGGTTTCCAGTGAAGCAATGTTCACTGTGTTTAATAGATATCCAAACCATTACCAGCGATTATTATGTAAACAATTTGCAAGGCAGGTGAAAACGAAACCAGACTAATAAGACTGAATTCTGTCTGCCAGCAGAAAATGTAGACTAGTCATCAATCACTAATGCAAACCACACAGAATGCAATGTGTACAGTACGTTGGAGCTCAGTGTGTGGTACATACCCCGCAGGGAAGCAGCATTGGCATCCTGAGGCTCAGTGAAAGCTGCCTGGTTGGGCAGACTGTTTCTGGAGCGGGTCACCGATTCCAGCTGGGAGGCCCGACCCAGCAGTGATGCCGCATCCAGGACTTCCCCTTCTTTGGCTTCCAAATCTGACTTGGAGGTGGTAAGGGGTCGAGGTCCTACTGGAGCTCCTAGGTGGCTGGGATCATTAAGGCATGCAGCCGTACCACTGTCTAAGCTCAAGACTCTGGCATGCGTTTTGGCACTGCCTGTGCTTGGGGTACGGCGGGAGGTACGCCGCTTCCCTCCGTTTCGCACTCCTGTCTCGGGTTTTACTGTGGTGGAAGAGGAGGAGGACGCATTGGCTGAAATGTGCTTGGCTTTCATGGCCCTGTAGTGGCTCTCTGGTGAGTGGCAGGAGCGGGAGGTGCTAGACGAGCTGTCCGTGCTTAGGTGCTTGGTGGAGCGGAGACTGGAGGCACAGCTGAGTTCACTCTGATCACTGGAATCATCTTCTCCACCACCAGTGAATACAGCACTACAGGGCTTGGCCATAGCACGCATAGAGATGTAATCCCGGTGATGGCTGGCATCAAAGCTGCTTGCTCTTTTCTTTCCAGTCCGCCGGCGTCCACTGCGACCTGCTGACAGAGAAGAAGTCCTCTGAACAATGTTAGCTGAGTTTGGTTGAACGTTGTCTTTCACCTGCTCCAGCTCAGTGACAGCTACACCTGTTGAGCCATCAGCACTGGTTCTGATGCCAGGCTCTTCGGTACCCTTGACAGGTTCCACTTGTTCTTGGGTTGCAGATAAGGGAGTGTCCGCAGTTTGTTTAGCAGTCAGCTCATTGGCATGTGGGTTTTTATTGGCTTCCCTGGAGGGAAGATTACCGAGACTGCGAGGGCTAATACTAGAAGTCCTGTCGTCTGCAGGAGCAGATACTGTCTCCCCCGTTTCCCGTGCACGTTCATCCCCTGAAAGTGAGAGCAGGCTCTCCACATGTGTGGAGCTGGTCTGTTCACTGTGGAAGCTGCTGACAGTGCTGTTGGTGTCTCTGTCTGTGCCACTGCAGTAACTCTCAGTGGAACCACTACTGCGAGTACTCAGACTCCTCAGGCTATCAGCACTTCGCTCCCCTCCTTGGGACTTTGCTCCTCCACCTGAGGCTTTTCCACCACCACTCCCTTCCACCTGGTATAGTCCTGAGCTACTTTCCCCTGCTTCCTTAGAAGCTGAGCGAGCAACCCTGCGTTGCTCTTTGTGTCTGTAGCACTCTACTCCAGAAGTTGAGGGCACTGCTTGGTCCTGCTGGTGCAGGCGGTCTGCCCCCTCTCTGTCACACAGCCCTGGCCTGTGTGGTCTGGCAGTCTCCAGCTCACGCACAGGGTCAAGGCCACCTCTTCTGGGTGGAGGATACAGAGAAAAGTCTGGCAGACTGGGGTCAGGGAAAGCGGAACCTGCCGAGCTAGAGGTACGAGGAAGGCCTCGGGAACGCAGCTCCTTCCTGAAGGTCTGAGATTGCATGGATGAATGAGAGGTCACCTCCGTGTCACAGGAGGAGTGTGACAGGCTGAAGTGATAAGCAGCGGAGTTACAGAGATCAGCAGGCTCCCTGGACAGCTCTGAAGGACACAAGGAGGTTGACGGCTGCAAGGAGGCGAAGGAATCGTTGGGAACGAGGCAGTACATCTTTGTGTCTGAGAGCAGATCTAAATGGATACAAAGAAAATATACACTGAGGAAAATGCATAGAAGTAATAGTAATAGCATATGTGACTGTGTGTTTACCATGATCATGACTACAGCTCTCAACAAGAGTCAAACTCATGTCATCTGAGGTCCTTCCACAATCTCCTGAAAATATGGGGAAAAACAGCTTTTAAGAAAACCATTATCTCTGAAAACCTACACATAACTGGCCTCTACAGACTATATAATAGATTATGAATAGAAACTGTTGCCTTGCACCAAGACATGCTTCTTCTGAGAGGTTTCCCTAATTGTTTATGGGGAAAGGCCACACTTAATGGAGGTATGAGCTAGTCTGAATAGATTCTTTGAATGCTCTGATGGCAGCACAAGATAACAATTGAACAAAGATGTAACTGTTAGGATTTGTCTCAGAAATGAGAGTTAAGGGTTTATTTTTTTAGGAGTTGCCATGACTTCCTGGAACTCTTTGGAAAACTGTCTAAGTGTACAGTAAAGAGGAGGGGAGATTAAAAAACTAAATCCCTTCAGAGCCCTTGTCCCACTTCAGACCATTTAGTCTCATCACAAACTGCCAGCTAATTAGAATGGCATCGAACAGACTCACTGAATTATTCAGGCGACGCAGGCGCCTCACTCAAACACTCAGTACAATGGCCCCCGAGCACAGCTACAAGTTTAGTTGTTGCCTTTGCGTCGGTGTTTCAATAATGTGCTCTCAGAGAATGACTCCCATGCTGGGTCTTACAATGTATTACTCCCCCCCCCAATTTTTCAAAGCCAGCAGTGCCTGTCCAAAGCTGCCTCATCATGGTGTGACTGTTGAGGTCACAGCAATGCTGAGTCAGGCTGCATCTCCTGGGCGGTAGGGGGGGGGTGTTAGGGTCATGGATGTGGTTCTTCCACAGTCAGAAAATGCATAATAGTATTGCAAAGAAGCTTTTAAACCAACCCTACTTGTAGCATGTCACTTCTTTCTCTATTTAGATCTTTTGAAGTTGAGTAGGCACAGAAGAAAGCCGCGTGGCATATTACCTTTGGCAACTGTTGCTCTTCGATGCGTAGATGCTATCTGAAATTTGAATGAAGAGATAAGTTAAGCTATTTGTCTTTCAAAAGGAAAGGTGGTCCGGATATCAGAAGCAAATTTCTGCGGCAACATTTTCATCAAACAAAGTGACAAGGTGTGATCTTTATGGAATATGACATCTCAAAGAAGATGCAGTTTAGTGTATTACAAATAGCTAACGCCTGTGTACTGTCAAACCCCCCCCCAAAAAAAAGAAGAAAAAAACTTTTGGTTTCTCTTCCAACTTGCCACACAGCAGCTGAGCAGAATGTGCAGGCTGATTAGAAACTCAAGGACATACAGTACAAAGACACAGAACACAGCACCCATGGGGATTTGGAGGTTAAATATATCTCACAGAAGAAGGGAGCGAAAGAACTTTGAATATTAAAGGAGATATCAGCCTGACAGCGATATGTAAAATAAATAAATAAATCAATCCTAATGAAAACACTCTGCATATACACATACACACACACGGACTAACAGTTGCTTCCTCTAGTCCAGCAA
Source organism: Pelvicachromis taeniatus (assembly GCA_015108175.1). Taxonomy (NCBI): domain Eukaryota; kingdom Metazoa; phylum Chordata; class Actinopteri; order Cichliformes; family Cichlidae; genus Pelvicachromis; species Pelvicachromis taeniatus. Next base: position 31,054 of record VURO01004398.1, on the reverse strand, counting down.
CAACAAAAGTAGAATAACTTAAACTGAACTTGGATCTTTAGGATTTTTTCTGAGTTGCATGCTCTGCTAAATATTACCACTTACTATGTGCCAATACAGATAACAATAAGGCAATCTGTTGAAAAAGTATGTACATGTAATATCAGAAAAAGGCTTTTTCTGAAAACCCTCGATCAAAATTCACTATTGGGACTGTTAGGAAAGTAGCGCTGCTTCTTCTGTGGTCATTTCTTTTAACATTCAATGAAATGTAAACAAGCTCAACTGTGATGTGCTGCACTTATACTGGTACATAAACATGGTGCTTTCCCCATGCAGTAAATAGGAAATAAATGCCCTTCTCTCTTCTCCTGAATATAACGCCACACAATAAGCGATTTGCATTATAGCGGTAGACAGTACTACATGAGTTGAGCGCAACATTGCACTATATTCCCCTTGTCAGCAACACTTTCTGCAGCCATCGCATGGAACAACTTTCCTGGAGAAACCTGGAATTGATCATCGTTTAGACTGAAGAACATCCAAAAATATGGTGTACAAGCTAAAATCCAAAAAGGTTGTATATTTATGTCAAATTAAAAAATACAATCATCATAATAAGTCACAACATGTATTTACTTGGATTTGAAGAAATAGCTGGTAGAAACAATGAAAATCAGCAAACTATTAAATATAAATCTAATGAAAGATCTGCAGAAAGTAATACGGGGACTTTAAAATCAGGATCCTTTTATTTTCAGCCAGTTATGGAACACAGTGTGCAGCAGGCCAGTGCTCTGCTTACCTGCTGGTTAGACTCCATCCCAATATAGGAGTTCCTGGAACTACAGTCCACTGGTGGAGTCTCTTGTCGGATGAAGTCTGCCATCTCAATACCCCCTCCAGGGTCCCTTTGCAGACACACAAACACATGCACATCAATGGAAACTACTGAGTTCACCCAGATCGTTCAGAGCTGTTACATGCCCTTTATCTTCTTCAATCAAACAGAAAGATGGTGGCAGCAGCCTCAATTTAGGGAGAAAACACCGTATGAACTTCTCAAACAGGCCTTTATTTGAAATCTTTTGCGCAGGCTTTCAAATTCCACAGAGAGACCAAAAACAGATGAAAGCATCCATGATTTTTTTTTTTTTTTTTTCTGGGTCTATATTTAGCCCAGACGTGCTTATTTAACCAGATGGTATGTAGAAACAAATAACTTGCCAGGCATATAAATCATTTCTATATGCCAAAACTGCTTCATAGCAGGTCAGACCACAAAACAAACACTCAAAATAATCAATTACAAGATTCAGCACCAAAAAATGGAAAAAGAAAAATGGAGCAGGAACTGGGGAAATTGAGTGGATGGTGGAAGAGGAAATAAAGAAGAAGAACACCTTAATGAATGTCATCTGAGCTTGTCGGCTTCACTGCAAACTCAAACAACCTGGAATGTTGTTCCAGATGTGTGGGCAAAGCTATGACTGGTTGAGAGGTCTCATTCTCTTTTTTTGCCTTTCCCTGTCCCAGCGTCCTGCTAAGCACTGCTTCTGGAATGTGAGTATGAGTCACTTCTTCAAGTCATTGGCAGTAAAAGGCTGAAACCTCAGTGGCTTTTGTTCACTCTGAATGAGAGCTAACTCTAAATGATAGAAACATGGCATGTGGCAGCTAAACAATGCTCAACTGGTACTAAGGAGCCCCCCAAAAAAACCCCCCCCCCCCACACACACACACACACACACTCAAACATAAAACACCATTACACCATCACCACGAGCCAAAAATCACTGATGCAAGTTAGGACGGATACATGCTTTCATGTTGTTTACACCAAGTTCTCACCCCATCACCTGAATCGAGACTAATCAGACTAGGAAGAGTTTTTCAAACTTCTATTGTCCAATATTGGTGCGCCTGTGTAAATTCTAGGCTCAGTTTCCTATTCGTAGCCAATAGGATTGAGTCTTGGTGTGGTCTTCTGCTGCAGTAGCCCATCCATTTCAAGGCTCAAGGTGTTGTGTGTACAGGGAAGCTCTTCACATACCTTGGTTTCAATTAGTGGTTACGTTAGTAGTTAATGTTGCCTTCCTAGCTCTTCTTACCTCTGGCATCAACAAGGCATTTTTACCCAGTAACAAAGTGGCTCTCAATTTACCGGTCGATCTACATTCCTACCCTCACCTATGGTGACGAGCTGTGGGTAGTGACCGAAAGAACGAGATCGTGGATAAAAGCGGCGGAAATGGGCTTCCTCCGAAGGGTGGCTGGACTCTCCCTTAGAGATAGGGTGAGAAGTTCCGGGAGGGGCTCAGAGTAGAGCCGCTGCTCCTCCACATCGAAAGGAGCCAGTTGAGGTGGTTTGGGCATCTGACAAGGATGCCTCCTGGGCATGTGCTCCGGACATGTCCCACCGGGGCAGACCCAGGACATGCTGGAGAGATTATATCTCTCGGCTGGCCTGGGGAATGCTTTGGTGTTCCCCCGGACGAGCTGGAGGAGGTGGCTGGGGAGAGGGAGGTCTGGGCTTCTCTGCTTGGGCTGCTGCCCCCACGACCCAGCCCCGGATAAGCAGAGGAAGATGGATGGATGGAACAAAGTGGTCAGTAAGTGTACTGCTACAATGTACTACTGATTCTTAATGTTAAAACTAATGAAATGTATCCCCACAACCGGCTGGGATTAACTGAACGCACATATATACCTGTACCGTTAAAGAGCAACGTTGATTTATGTGGCCAGTGAGAAATAATGTTAACTTTTTTCGTTTGTGTCACTGTGAACACTGAAATTACAGTTAACTAAGATAACGCTTCAAAAACAAATAAGTGCCTGAAAGCATTAAAAGGCAGCTGCAGAATAATGACGCTTGCTTCAAGAGCTTTGCCAAAATGACAGATCCACTAAATTGGGAGGAGAAGATGTAATAAAACCCAGTGCATGCTGTGTAAAGCACATGGCAATAACTGTAAAACCTCTAGTTTCTGTCAACTGGTAGCCCTCTGGAGGTTTTTCTTTTTCCCTCTAAGGAGTACTCCCTCGTTTGGTTTTTACTTTAAAGCAAACATGTGGGAGACATGATGAATCTTCCTGCCAACACTTTCACACCATTTCACTGGCCTACGAGTGCTGGTAGCGTGCCAAAACAAAACCAACTGAAATGAAGCAGAAAACGCAGAGGATGAAACAGACCGCTAATGTAAGTAACACTAGTTTCACAGACAGAATAAAAAATAAATAAAAATCAGCTTCATATAGATAATGCATCCAAGACATTTGTTAAGGTTTAACGAAAAACACAATATTTCTAGATGAATCTAAACTTAAGTGTCGTCAATATTAACGAGATGGACAGAAAACTCTGTAATGGCTTTTTATTACAAAGCCTGGTAACAGATGTTTTAGCCAAGGAGAAATTAAATATCACTTAACAGTTTGTTTAAAAGTAACTTCCTGAGGTGGTGTCAGCATGTATGAGCTAATAATATGAAGTCACCCTACAGCAGCTACCCAGCTAATGTTTGAGGAACTTGTGTGAATTCACGAGTCATCACTACTCTAGACCTCCTTCCTCAGCTCCAATAGACAACGACAGATCACATGATATTTAAGTGACTGATGACTTAAAGATCAGTCGTGTGACGTATTTCCGCTTGATCTTGCACACCGCAGTGTTCCAGATATTAAATCCACCATCAGACTATAAGTTGAACTTACCCTGGGCCGTTGCTGTCCTCCCTTCGGGTCACGCCTCCATCATTAGCCCCCTCTGTGCCACCTCTGCTGCCCTGATTCTCCTTAGCCTGATGCTCCACCACCTCCCCCTCATCCAAGGCATGGTGGAGGCGGTAATTCACCGTCTTAAGCAGCAGGAACATGGCAGCAATCACACCACAGTAGATTCCCACTATCACCATGGTTGGTGGCAGAGCCTGGTATTAGACAACAAAGTAGGGAAAAAGGTTATACAGACAGCCCTCTTACAGGTTCATTTTTACCCATGTTACAGCATTTTATATCCATTTTGTTTCCTGTGTTTATCTCAGCAGCCCAGGAGTGATGTTGATTAAACTTGGACATTCAGACACAATGACACATCATTTATAAACCCGTGAACTGGAACCAAGCATTGCCACAGAGAAAATTAACTCTGCTAAATGCAGCTAAAAGAGATAATTACATTATTTTACCTATTGTCCCAATTATTTATGACACATCTGCAGTGTCTTAAGATTTGATTATGAATTTTATGTCTGCTTAGTGCAGCTGGCAAGAAGGCTGTTACAAGAAGGCTATTACAGAAAGAGGGGACTAGATGGGCTCCAGAGCCTCTCTCTTGTCCTTGAGATATCCTCCTGTATCTGCTTGCAGCTCTCACAAACAGCAGCAGCACGACTCGAACTTGCGGCTCAATATAAACCACAGAGCTGACCAATGCATTTCCACTCCAGGAATAGAAAGGAAACCACAAACCTATTTCAAACACCCCAGTTTCTCTATATAGAAGTGAGCACACAGCCATTCACAATCTTGCCAGCAGTTATAAATGTGCATTTTATGTGTGCAGCACATAAAGTTTGGCAGAATCATTCTGCGAGCAACCTTTTATTGACGTGCCACAGAAAAGAGCACGTTAAGAAAGTAAAGCCGTTTAGGAAACCTGCTAACTAAAACATTTTGAGATGAATAAACGGAACAAGCAGCTCTCAGCTATATGATTTTGATTCCTGGGCTTTTACACGAGCAAGATCACTGCTAACATCCTTGTGAACTGTGCTCCTACAGTCACAGCTGGTAGCTTCTGAAAACTGGTGATACCGAAAATCACTGCCGACATCAGGACAACAAGTAGATAAAAAGGGGGGGAAGGGAAAATAAATTCACTGATTACAGCCTGACACAGTGTAAATATCCAAACGGACCTTAACCGAAGCCCAGAATATGAACAAAAGAGCGTTTCGGTCCGATCTAGTTGATGGACAGTAGACTGAAACCTAAAGGAGTTAAAGGCTCTTTTGTTAACGTCTCCAACAGAATAAGGTTTATTTGCTAGGCTATGCTTTTGCATGATATATAATTTGGATAATTTGACTATACTTCAAATATCCCGCTGCGTTTCCTTAGTTTAACGTGAGCTTACATTGTCTCCGCTCCAGATAATAGACCGAGACCGCCCGTTAGTGAGCTGTGGCTGCTAATCTAACGGACAGTTGGTTTGGTTAACTTAAGCTGTCAACAGTCATGACAAACACATAAAGAAATACCAGTCTATGAGGTAAAAATAAAATAAAATAAAATGGAGACAAAGCGGCTCACCATATACAGTGTGAAGGGGAAACATAGCAGAAAGAGCCAGATGTAGAGATGTAAAGCGTTGACGAATGTATTCTGATCGGGGTCGTAGTACCATCCGCCTGTGATTGAAGCCCAGACCCCCTGCCTCAGGATCTGCAAAGTCTGCGACCCCATGTTGTTTTATCCCCTCCGACGAATCCAGGCGGAACCGACCGACACAACAACCGGGGTGACACGCTGGGGCTAGTCGTCGTTCAACATGACAAACAGCGCTCTGTTTTCAGACACTGGCCTGAAAATCCCCTCTGCAGCCATCTTCTCTCTGCAGCTAGCCAGCCAGCTGGGGCACTGTTTCAGTCCTCCACTGAGGAAGACTGCTATCCCACCACGCCCTGCGAAGAAGTTCTTCTTCGTGGCATCGGTACTGTTTACACTAAATATAAGAAAACACACATAACTGCTTAGTGCCTTCAGCCTTCTGGTATCCACTCGCTCTCCTTACTGGATAATTATATTTTTTCAGTGAGTAGGCATGTTTATTTGATTGTGACTCAAAAGCGTAATGGCAGAAAGCATAAATGTATGAAATAAAATTTTTAAAAAATCAGGCACGTATGTGGAGCTTTACACTGAATATGACTAAGCGGCGACACCTGTCGGTTAAAAAAATACCGGCAACGACAAGGATGCAAAATGGGATTGCTTCAGGACCTGAATGACTTGCTGTAATTGATTGAACCATGAATTCTGCTCTCTACCAGAAAATACTGAAGGGGAATGCCCAGCCATCAGTTTGTGCTCTGACGCACAAGCATACTTGACTTATGCAGTGAGACAATGACCTGAAACACACCAGCAAGACCTCTGATTGTGTTGTGAAAGTGTCCAACTCTGTACTTCAATCAAACTGAAATGCTTTTGGATGACCTTAAACAGGTTGTTCAAATTCAAACACTCAAAAAAAATTTGAAACCCCCTCTGCAAAGATGAGTGGTTCAAAAACCCTCCACAGAAATTTGAAAGACTAATTTCCAGTTATCACAAATCCTTCAAAATTAGTGTAACCAGGTACAAAATGGGAAGAAAGAATAAACCTCCAACCACCCATATACCCAGATCATAAAAAGTTTCTTAATAAGAATCAGGCACAGATACAATAATGTGCAAAAGTCTCAAGCCACCCCTCATTTCTTTACATTTTGCTTCCAATGAATAAAAGTGGAAAGTATCACACAAAACACAACAAAATTCCCAGAGACCAGATGACGCAGTGTGACATCATATTGACAAGAGACCAAAACACAAGGCGGCCAACATCCAAAGTAGCATGATATAAAGAAATCAGGGATGACTCAAGACAGGAAAACAGCTACAGTGCAACTTTAAGTGTGAGCTCTTAATTACAGGTCGAAATAAAACAGAAGAAAAACTGATCAAATAAATGTGAAGACTGTTAAATGTTAGGAATTAAACAGATCAGAAGACATTAATTGATACCATTTAATGTATATAAAAAAAACATACAAAAGCAGGGCATTTCTTCCAAAGGAGATGAAAGTGTCTGAAATGAACAAGCCATGTTCGGGTCAAGAGGCCATTTGTTTTCCAGATGAGATGACACATCATGACACATCTTGTTTGTAAAGCAGACAGCGAACTAAATGATCCTCTGAAGTCACTACAACAGAAACATTAAGATGATGTTGACAGTAAGCTGACACGAATGCTGATGTCAGCTTATCATCAAAAAAAAAAAAAAATCCTCCTCCACTTCAAATTGCTTGTTTGTGTTACAGCTGCCTGAAGCCTATCAAGGGCACAGGACTACCGCTGCAGCGTAAAAGTAGTCTCCACACTGACATAAACAATTGACTCCTTTTATTTTCAGTATTCTAAAAACTGATCAAATAAACAGAGAGTTGGGGAGGAAACACAAATGTCTCAAATGTTCCCAGTGAGTGATGTAGGACTTTGCAGAACCGTGCTCAGCTTTCCCAGTGTCTGACAAGTATGGCTGTCACTGTAGTCTTGCTCTTTTCTCAGGAGGCGGTTTGTTAGGTGGAGCTGGGGCAGAGGACTTGGTTGCCTGCTCCCTCTCCTCTTGCTTGACTGTTTCTGTGGGAGGTTCAGGTTCCTTTTTCACCTCAACTGCAAAACAAAAGCCTGTGATTAAAAGTCAAGAAGAACTCAAGAATTTGGTCTTGAAGGACTGACATTAAAAACTAAACTTAACTGATTGTAAAACTGAAATATTCGGCAGAAAAAACAAATGGATTTTCTTTTAGCTGAATCAAACAATATGAATTAAATTCTGAAACAAAGCAATGAAAATAAAGTAATATCTTAGTATTCTGCAGCGCTTCCAGACAGACCTTGGTAGACTCTTATTATGCATCATAATAATCTATATACAAAAAAAACTGTTTAAATATCATACCTGGAATGGGCTTCTCACCAGGCTTAGGCTAAAAGTCCAGAGAAAAGCAAAGCAAAACAAAAGTCAATATGATTGATTCCTATTAGACTCAACATTCAAATGAGCAAGCCGGGCAATAGCTGACAGTACCTGATAGAAAGTTGGTGGAAATTTGGACCTGAGGTCCAAAAGGAGTGTGTCAACGCGATGCCTCTGAAACAGAGAGCTAGGCTCCTCTTTCTTCTTAGTCTTTGGTTTGGCCTTTTCTGTACAAGAGATCCATGTTAATCACCTTCTGTCAGTCATTATTTTAAACTAAAATAAGGAAAACAGGTTCAGACTCATCCTTTTGTTGCTAATATTTGTAATCACATCACAGGTACTTGACTGATAATCAAAACCTTAACATCTAATCTGTAAATTGCCAAACCGCTAACCTCTCTCCTCATGGTCCTTGAAGTGCCACCAGTATCCCTTGGATGGGTGATAGCGACAATATGACATGGCCTCATCAAAAGCAGACTGGATTCCATGTACAGCGGAAAGCTAAAACAAGATATGATTTATATTAATAACACAGATTTCTTATCATGGTTACACAAACTTATGTTTAACAGAACAATAATGATTTTTTTTTTTTTTTTTACCACTCTGGAGCTGATAACTGTTCCCAGGTCTGGAGCCTGATACACAACTCCAGCTATGATGTAGTAATCAGCCAAGGGAACCACTGTAGTATGAACAGAGAAGCAAAAATGCAACTGATGTGAAATGAAAACTTTACAAATCTAACATAAAACATATAAAGTCAATGGAAGGATTGCAATAGACTATAGTCAATCAGACTTTGGAGCTTACCTTGTGTCGGTGACTGCCTCTGTTGTTTACGGATTATATAAAGAATTGGCTCCTGAGCATGAAGAAGGATGTATTCAACTCCCACCATCTGACTGTAAATAAGACAGAAATGATGTTTTAACAAATCGGCAGATGTGGCAATATTATAATAATATAATAGTATTACTTGTCTGTGTATGTGTGTGTTTGGGCTCTACTTGACAATATGATTTTTATCAGAATGTGTCCCTTCATAATACTTAATGTAATATTTTCAAAAACCTTTTCACTGCTCTGTAGCTATAAAACAAACTTACTTCAGATGATCCACAGTAAGCCGCTGCATCTTCACTACCTCATTATTGCAGGTACGGTCATAGAACGGGTTGCTTCTGTCAGAAAAGTACTCCAGCACATTTCCAGGATTAAGACCTGGTACCCAATTGCTGTCCACCCAGGATATCCCGAGAAGGTTATCTGGAAATTAAACAAGCAGTCAGTTTATGAAATGCCATTATTAGGTGATGCTGCCTGAGAAATGGCCATTATATGTTAGGGATGAAATGACATCTCAGCTTGACTTGGATATTGTCAATATTGATAACATTTTATTGATCAAAATGCCTTGTTACACAACTACTGAGATGCCTTCATTTTGTGTGCAGGTTTGTGTGTGTGGTGGTACATCTACATAAGTCAATCTCAACTTTTATTATTTCTGGATATGAATATAATGGAGAAGCTGAAGATGAGACATAAAGAAATAAAGACAAATCAAAGTCTTTATTAAAACAATTTGAGAATGAAAATGGGTCAAATGTTTATGAAGGAAACATGATTGTTATTCTGGTTTCCTGATTAACATGATTAGGCTCATGATAATAAAAGGTTTTATTTCAGGTAATAACAAGACACTCTATTAACAAATGACTTATCTCACTGTGAAACATGCAGTGGTAATTTCAGCAGCATTCCCTACGGTAATTTATTCCAATTTGTACTTCAGTGGTAGTCTAGCATACAAATTTTTACCTGACAGACACAACATCGCATTTCAATTCTTTAGTAAAGCCAGTCCTGTCTATAGTCATGGTTTGGTCTATAACATTCACTCATTGTCAGTCAGTCTGTTGAATGTCTCCACTAATAGTTCTTTACGAACAGGCCATATGTAAACTTTTCTGATAGTCCATATGTTTTGTGAGAACTGAGTTCTTCACTTCGGATTCGAAATGATTCTAAAACAGAGCAGCTATTTGTATTTCTTGATTTTATATCAAATAAAATCAAACTACATAATATATTGTCATCTTTCATCAGCTTTTCTGTTGCCAGTATATTTATCAATAATTTTGATTGGTCAGATGATGCCTATCACGTGAACGCACAGGAGAAACCCTGGGTTAAATTAGCAAGTTGATATCCAGCTATGTGTGACTTAGTCTGTTTGAGGATGTTAGGATCGATGAATAAACATAACAATAAATACTCCGTGTATATTGAGCTCATTTCATAGTACCGAGCCCGACATATTTATCCAATCGGTAACCACAGCATCTCGTTTTAACAGGCAGTTGTGTTTTAAAATGTCATCCGGACTGCTTTTAGAGTGGTATGATATTAGCATGCAACCATCACTTTAGGAAGTTAACGCCAATTTGGATCTAGGTATACTTTAAAATTTTGTCTTATAGACAGAAAGCAGTACAGTTTTACACTCTAAAGCCATACAAATCATACAAACCCGGTTAGGAAAAAAAGGGACTGTCTTCATTCAAGAAAATCCCTAATTACGATTTATATGAAACAGCGTCCATATTACCAATTATCCAGACATCACTTTACCAAAGACGCATAAACCACCATACTTTAACTAAACACGGGGAAACCAATGGCCGTTCATCAAAGTCATGCCAAAGTCTAAACTAAAAGCAACAATGTCTTGAAGTTGTTTCTGCTGTAATCACTGCCAAACGTAGTTCTATGACTATGGCAGGCAGCGTAAGCTATGCTAGCCGACATGCTAATAAAAAGCGAAGGAGACGCTACTCGTTAACGGCGTTAGCTTTCAGCACAAATGAATACGCTTGAAGCTGCAGGAAAAAACAATCTAAGCTATGTTTCGAAGTTATAAATAGCATGAGATTTTTGTAATAACTAAACTACACATATAAAAAAAGACTATTATGAAAATCACTATTTTCAAATTAATAAAACGGCGATTTAGCTACCTCTGAAATCCACCGACGCCATGATGTAAACAAATTGTCTCTTAAAGATTACGTCTCCTACGGCGCTTCAGGTCGTACTTTGATTACGTCATTGTACTTTTAGGCTGAGAATGTGATTAAGACGAGAAATGTTTTTGCTACAGCAGCTGAAATGGTGGTGAAATACTACTGTTACTACTACTACTACTACTACTACTACTACTACTACTAATAGTAATACTAATAATTCTAATAATAATGATATAGCAGATGTTTGACAGATATATATGACAGGTATATAATTTTAATGTGGTATGAAAGACTTTCCTCTATCGGTCTTTGTGGCAGCAGAGCTGAATCAGTCTGTCAGAAGGGATACTTTTTAAATAATTTATTTACAGTTTATTCCGTGACCTTCTGTCCACCACAGCTTTACAGTCACGGAGCTAGCCTTTATTAGCAGTTTATTCAGTCTGTGGGTGTGACCAGCTCTAAGGATCTTTGCTTTCTTGGAAAATAGTTTAGCTTGTGGATATGGACACCTTGGTATTTGCTGTCCCAGGATAGACACAGTTCAATTGGTATTCCTCTTCCTTCTGAAGTCAATCTCCACCTCTAGTTTTATTATTCACAAGCAGAACTCCACCCAGATTACACAACAAAATATATCCAGTGGTGCTCTGTATTCCTCCTCCTGCCCATCAATAATACATTGTGTTGCTGGCACGGCCCAGAGTTGTACTGAAAGTCTTAGGTGTGCAGGACTGGAGGCAGAACAGTCCCAGTGGAGCTCCTTTGCTGCACATTACCAGATCAGTCAACACTGCCCAGTCTGACATGTTTTGGCCTGTACTCAGTAATCAGTAATCCATGAGATAGGAGCACATTTACTGATATTTATGGTAGCTTCTCTCTTAATAACGGCGAATAATAAAATAAATAATTAAAAAATGATTGCACCATCCACTCCCAGATTTTGTGTTTATGCAGACTGCAGAGGGTTAAGAGATGTTTTTCACCTGAATGTTCCCTTTTTATCAGCCATTAAATGGCTCGCCTTTGGTTCATTCAAGTTTTGTCCACACTCTTTTTGTGTCTGCATTTTTGGGTCATCCTTGTAAATTTATACAGTCTGCCTCTGCCAGACTGTGACACATGAAGTGGAGTGTAGGACAGAAAATTCTGCTAACGTGTTTTATTAATTCTGATCAGATAGAAAATATGCTATCACTCTAGGAAAAAATAATAACAAGCTGAATGAAAATGTTACCCAGAATCTACATGGTCAATGTGAAAGTCCAAATGTTAATGTATAATTTTTGTGATGCGCAGACAGTATTTTCCATTAGGTTATCCCATTGTATAGACTTTATATACTTTATATATAAGTTTATACAAAAAACTTGTATATATTTTTTTTAAACTAAAAGTATGCTTGGTTGAAAATCTTATTGTAAATATACTTTTTGTAATTACCCCAAGCTAATTTTAGCGAAAGCTTTCACCACCAGGGGGCAGCATTTTACCAGTAGATATATTGAAATGATTTTGATGCCTGCTATTTTTCTTAACTTTTCTTTTCTTTTTAGACCTAATTAACTTTCCTTATAGCTTCAGTTATACTCCATTGTGGACGTGTGGACAGACACCTGGAGACCCGACTATTATACTTCTTAGAACTCTGGTGGGAGTCCTCCCCCTGTAGCACATTCTATTTGGTGTATTAATGACAAGTCCGTGCTGACACATTCCGACGGAGAGTGTAGTATAAAAGTGGCTTTCATAGTAAAGAGGTGTTGCCTATTCCCCTGTGGCCATTGCAAATAAGAATGTTTCCCTAGCTGGCCTTGATCAATAAAGGTTACAGTGACTCACTGGAGCACCTCTTGGTCTGTATGAAAGTACAGCCTGGCCCCACTCATGGTAACAGGCTAGATAGTGTATTGGGAATAAGGTAATATGTTTAGTTAGTTTGGTATGTTTGTCAACTAGGTTTTAAAAAAATAACGTATAATTAGGACAAGATAAGATTGATATAATACAATTTTAGTTTTTCTAATTTCATATTCACAAGAAAAAGTGAGGTAACAAGCCAGTTTTATAATATACATGTTACTATTAAGCACCGATCATATTACATTTAATAATAATATATATATTTAAGTTATTATAAAGCATGCAATAACGTTGCATATTTTGGGGGTGTAGATTTAACTGATGTCATTTAGTATTTAGTATTGACCTAAAACACACATCAATGTTATAAATGTTGTGGTCATTCTTGCGGTTAATTTGGTAAAATTCTATCCTCACTTTCAGTGCATACAAACCTTAGAGTAAGGCTAAGAACTGCAGAGACATTTTTACACGTGTCCGCACTTGTTGACAGCAGCATGCTGTAGATCCCAGGCGCGTGATAACAATTTCATGGGTTACATGGTCTTTATTTCTGATCAGCAGCATTTGTTCCACGCTGAAATTCCAGAGACACACCCAGACAGCTGACTTCATTGCCACAGTGACAGGAGAGACACTGTGAACAACCTGACACACGCTTAGTGCTGGCGAGAAAATACCCAGTCAAAATGAAATCTTATGCCCGAAAATGCTCCGACACATGCCCCTCCGTCTTCACAACAGAGACTAATACCACATCCTGCAAAAACCCCATCCGAATGACATCATCGTCTGTAATTAAGGGTTCGTAGTCTGTCATGAGTAGCTGCGCAATAGGCAAAGCTGCTCTGTCGAGATAAAATTAGCTGGATGAGCTCTCATTCATCTGAGTGAAGATGACTACATTCCTCCACTTTAAGACAAGCATGACACCAAAAAAAAAAAAGTGAGTTTACCGTATATTCACTACGATCAAGTTTTTTCTATGGGGTGAGATTGCTTAGGAAGGACGAAATACGGTAATTTATTACACGGCCATTTATAATACAAGAAATCCACGATAGGGCCACAAATTACTACTGACGTCTGAAGGGGAAATAACATAATTTGTTCTTTAAAAAAATGTTAATTCAAATACAGGACTGCAACTTTCCTCTCATTTCTCACAGGTTGCAAACGAACTGGTAATAAAATTATCTCCAGACGAATTGATAATGATATTAAACCTCTTCTTCCTGATGTGGGACCCCCATGGGACCACTGGCTCTGCGTGTATCGACCAATCGGCGCGTTTGAAGAGAAACATACGAGAGCAGGCTACAACAGAGGAGCGCGCATCGCGTAGGGGTGCGCACAGAGAAGACGTAGTTGCGACACTGGCGAGGCGAAGGCGCGATACAGCCGAGAGGATGCAGTGAAAAGCCTCAATTTCCCAGCTAATTTACAGCCGGGCAGGGCAGCTATTATAGAAATAAGGTCGAAAATGAGTGTGATCCAGGCTGCGCACGACGGCAGGGTGGATGGCGGAAAAGGCAGCCACACTGACAACGCCTGCGGATCCCCACGGCTCCAGCAGTGCGCTCACCCCCCTAACAGCAGCAGCAGCCGGACCAAAGATGCCAGATATCAGCAGCAGCTCCAGCAGCAGAAGCATCATGGTGGGTCGATGCTGAAACAACCATCCTACAACGAGCCAGCGGACGTCGTGAGACGGGCGCTGGACTTTAAGAGCCAAGGCACCCAGTGCTACAAGGATAAGAAGTACCGAGAGGCAATCGGCAAGTATCACCGGGCGCTGCTCGAGATTAAAGGGCTGTGCAGGGTTCTGGGGGATCCGGACACAAGCTCCAAGTCACCCTCCTCCCTGCTGCCGACCATCAGCAAGTCCACCACGCTGACGGATGAGCAGAAGGGGGCAATGGAGAACGCAGAGCTGGAGTGTTACAACAGCCTGGCCGGTAAGAGACGTTTCTCGCATACATTTCCCACAGATGGACACAGATTCCATTTATCAGCTGTCTTTTCAGCAGAGGGAAATTCTGGGAATACTCCAGAGCTCATGAATGATTCATTGCCAGTATGAGTCATTCTCAGGCTTACCCCACAATCCGCCTCACGTTCTTTTTAATTATCACTTTGCTTGAATGGCATATTTATTCACCCCTTGGCAAACTTATAATATTTGCTTTATGTTTAAGATTTAACCAAAGAATCAGCTGTGTTTTAGTCCCTGACAGGACATATTCGTACTTCAGCAAAATAATACAAGTCTAACATTGTGTCATTCAGTGTGATCAGGGGTTTCACCCTCTCTCCCCTCTTTTAATCTCGTTCTAGCTTGCCTTTTGCAAATGGAGCTGGTGAACTATGAACGAGTAAAGGAATATTGTCTGAAAGTGCTTAACAAGGAAGGAAAAAACTTCAAAGCTTTGTACCGATCTGGAGTGGCCTATTATCACCTAGGAGACTTCCAGAAAGCCTTGTACTACCTGAAGGAGTCACACAAGCAGGAACCTTCAGGTAAGTATTGCTGGTTCATGGCAAGGAACATTACACCCCAGAATAATATCTGAGATACACGATACATTATTTATGCAGCTTGCTGACTGTGAAAAACATTTAAGGGCGATGAGATGACTAGTAGAGAAATTCATTTTAAAAATAAGTAGGAGTCATCCTTCATTGAAATTCAAAATGTGGATGAGATTCAGTATTTCAGTCTGGAGATATTTAAATTAGATACTCTGTGCATTTAAAGAAATTGTGTTAGGTTCTGGGACAAGGTAAAGAGACAGGATTAGTGTTGTAGCGGTTCGTTAGTGTAGTGGTTTATACATTTGCCCAATAAACAAAAGATCCCTGGAGGAGACATGAATCCCTTTGGGGTTGTATCAGAAAGGGCATCTGGTGTAAAACAAACAAAACAAGCTGTCAAGTAAAACATGTGGAGCTACCTGCTGTGGTGACCCCTGTGAACAAGGGTGTAGCTGACAGTAGCTTTTGCTCGTGGTGTGTTTTGTATAATGTAAAAGTGTTTCACATGAACAGGTGTACTGCACTGATATTTGTGGACTTTAATAAATAAATAAAATGAAACACTGATGACTGTTGTGGGATAGAAATGGAATAACAGGCTGTTGACTGGCACTCCACTGACTTAATGCAAAAATATCAAGCGCACAATGCAGACATGACAGTGAAACCACTGTCTGACATGTTTAACATAGTCCCAAGTGCTTGAGACAAGGTAGCTGGACTTCTATTGAGTTCCTGAAGATGTTTATCTTCACAATTTTTTCTTTGTATCTGGAGAGTAAAATGATCACTGTGGACTTTTGGTCTAGTGATTCTGTCCTTAGATGTTATTTATAAAAGTGGGTAGAAATCTGGTGCCTAAGATACACACAGTGGATCAGATTTTCTAGCACAACCTTGGCCTTTTGAATGTCAGTGCTTCATTTATGTCACACGACATTTAGTCAGAGCTACAGAAAATAACACAGGAAAACTAGTCAAGTTAGGTAATATGACAACTTTAGAGGTATATGGCCTGTATTGGTTGCTTGAATGGCAAGTGAGAAAATTGCAGATGAAGAGGAGTCTGTAAACAGCCTCCTGCACATGGTTAATATCTATTTTTTATGTGTATATTCATTTATTTATGTGCTAAACTAGTAAGATCATTTACAAAAACCACAGCGGATACACAAGAGCTTCATATGGAGCTTGTTTTGTTTTTGCATTTCCAAAAGGCTGTGGTAAAAATGACTTTTAGCTGCTTTACTTTAATTCCAGGCACCACAGAGTTGTGTTTAAATGGAAGATTTATGACAATATTGATGCACTGTTTCCTGTCTGAGCAGGAAATAAATCAGCCTTTTCCTGCCTTTGTTTTCCAGACACCAATGTCATCCGCTACATTCAGCTGACAGAGATGAAGATTCGGAGAAATGCCCAAAGGGAGAAGAAAGAGGCCACATAAGGATTCGCTGTCCGATGACTTCTCTCTCGTCGTAAATTTCAGCCCTACTGTGTGCCACCCAGACCTTAAACACCACGGCTTGGAGGTTTTGGTGTAAAATGATGTTTGCTCGCTTTTGCCTTGCACAGCATCTGGTTGCCAGTTACGTGATTGATTTTCACTGTTGTGTGCTTGAAATGTTTATTTTAAATGTTTATTTTTTTAATTGTACAAGGTATTGTGTTTCAAACCTTCAATCATATCTAGAATGAATTTATCCAGAGTATGTTTTGCCCATTCCAATCTGATGCACTGCCAGTCCAAACATCGCACATACAGGCCATAACTTGTGATGGAGACAGGAGCAATAAAGGTGAATCCAGCATGTCTGCGGGCAAGTATAACTGTAAATTAGCACCTGCCCTCGCACAAGATGTCTTTTAAATGCCTTGGAGTAAATGAGTAACAACCACCTACACTTCTGTCACCATACTTTGATTTTGAAAGCACTACAAAACTCACTTTTTTTTATACTCCCAATTATATCTGAAGTAAAGGTGCTAGTCGTAAGTAGGTTTAAAACTCAAAATGCTTAGGCAAGGACATCAAGAGCACATGGTTGCTAACTGCAGTATGAGGCATATGAGACATATCACAACATGTAAATAGGCTACTTTATAAAATCACAAGAAGATATCCTGCAGAGGTGAGCTTTTTGTGTTTATTAATGCCAAAATGAAGCACTTCACTCACAGCATTTACTGTATCTTCAAATACTGTGTTTACTGTAAAGGTATGGTTGTAATGTGTGTCTGTTGAATGCATTATTTTTTGTGGTGCTGAAGCATTGGATTTCTCTTTAGTTTTCCTTTTTTTAATTTTCCCAATCAGCTTAAATAAATGAATAGAGAAAACCTGATGAAAGCACACGTGTAAATAAATAAATGAAACAAAGCTGGACGGAACGAGTTGGGGTTTTTGTCTTGGTAGTTGCCATTGTGAAGCATAATGTTAATTTTCTGGAGGGAAGGTATTGGGATGCAGAAATCCTGACACTGGCAGTTATTTAGGAGTTGATGTTTTTTTATTACCACCAATTTAGCTGATATGGCTAATTTCTGGGCAGCACGGTGATTAGCACTGTTGCCTCACAGCAAGAAGATCCTGAGTTCAAGTCCACCATAGGTAGTAGTTTGTAATATCTATTTTTTAACAGTTTCCATTATTTTCTTAGATTTTAAAGCAGTAAAGTTACTGGTATGATTAGTTTAACTTACCTATAAGTTGACACAAAGCTGAGGAGAACTGAACCTGGGCTGTCAGGTTTGTGGGACAATAGCGCCACTGGCCACATGGTTGGGGATTACAAACGATAGATGGATGGATGGGTTCGAACCGATCAAAGGGCGAGTACTCTACCTACTGAGCCACCCTGCCCCCAATGGGGTTGGGGTTGGTAATCCCTAACCATGTGGCCAGTGGCGCCAACGGCTAACCATCCAGGTTAGCTGTTGGATGGCCCACTGAGTGAATGGGTTAAATGCAGAGACTAATTTCCTACGAGATCAATAAAGTATTGTACCAGAGTGCTTTGGTTTTCATCTGCAATCTGAAGATATGCATACACGCTTAAATGGTGTTTCTAAATTGTCTGTAGGTGTCCTTGCAACAAATGAAAGGATGTCTGTCTTCGTGTTAGCCCTGTCATTAACTGATGATCTGTTCAGGGTGCATCCTGCAGATCCTGTGAAAAGCTCCAGCCCTATGAAGAACCTATATCAGAGGTGGGCAATTAATTTTCCCAAGGGGCCACATGAGAAACTGGGACAGTTGTAGAGGGCAACACCAATAAGCTGAACTCAATTCTACTCAGTATTATTTTTATCTTATCGGCGCAGTCCTCCACAACAGTCCCAGTTTCTTATGTGGCCCCTTGAGAAAATTAATCACCCATTCCTGCCCTAGAGGGAAAAGTGATTAAGAAACTGGATGAACATTGTGAGGCATGCACAAAGGAGGCTGCAAAGAGTATTACAGCACATCGGGTGTGTCATCATGAGTGGCATCAGTGTGTATGTGCTGCTCCGTTGTTGGTTTAGTATATTTTGGGTATAAATTGAACATTTCATATAAAATATACATATTTCCTGTATGTAAAAATAGTTCATCGGGATAAGCGACACAATTTTAACTTGACCTATTCAAACCCTACTGACTGGCCTAGTGTATACACACTTGTGTTGTCATCATGGCCCATAGTCACATAACGAAATGCAGAGCTTCAACAAAGAAATACTGATCCAGTTAAATAATTTACTATGATTTTACTCAAGTGTGTTCCAGTGCAATACAAATCAGTCATTAACAGTATTGTTCCCAGCATGAGCAACAGTTCAGCTTATTTGTGGTAACGTTTCAGACATGACACCTCAAGTTTGTTTCAACTACTGCCCATAGTTGAAATACTGTGTTTCTACATTGAGCATGAGCACATTCTGAAAAAGCATTCACATACACAAGTACATCGGGTCACACTTAGAATAAAGAGAGCTGAAATATAAGAGGCCACTTAACATTTGGAAATAAAATGAGAGAATCAGGCATTGAGACTGAAGACAGGGACAATTTATGTTCATTTTTTTCACATAATTGTTGCACATTTTAATGTGGTGGATTTACAGTTAACTAACAGGATTTAATCTCTGGCAGAAGCAGAGTAAATCATTTCCTAAATATATTTTATTTTGTTATAAACTGCTTTGTCCAGGAAATTAAAGAAATGCAATCTGAATCTGAAAACACAATATTTATCTCACTAAAGTGAGAAAAATCCCAGTTTAAATGCATTTAGCACCTATTTATTTCAGAACTGCTAACTTCTTATTTTTTATTTAATAAAATGACTAAAAATCGTCATCAAATTAAAATTTTGATATGTAGCTGTGGTCATGAAATCTGTTGAATAGTGCAACATCAGAACAAACTGGGTGTTTATTCGCACACGTACTGAAAACACGAAAAACATTTATGGAAATCATTAATAAGTGTAAAAAAAACCCCACAAGGCAAATAAAACAAATGATATAAAAATAAATCATCAGATAAATTACTTAATACAATGAAATAAACGCAAATATAAAAATAACCCAGGCTAAACTTCCACATGCCACCAGGGCCTGCTTGAAAGTGAAGTCTTTCATCAATGATGCTCACATAACCTAAACACACTTTGTATCCCTCATTACATCATCTTCCTAATCAACAATTTATGAGGCAGACAATTTACAAGTTACAAACACAAAGTTCCCTTTTTAGTGTGGAGAAATGTTTCTCTTCTGGCTGCTTTTGCAGGGTTATACCAAATAATAGACAGGAGAGGGAATAGTCTCTATTTTGAACCCAAGCAGTGGTGACATTCTTCTTTATGGTCACCATACAGAGCTCGAGACGACGTCAGACATTATTTTACGGAGACCGTTTCTAGACTGTGGGCTGCTAATACGAAGAAGTGCACATTTTATACTAGAACATCAGCCATCATTGAGATAGTAGAAGTGACTGGTGACAACAGGTGGTCAGTACAAAACAGGAATCCATCTGCCATGAGAACAGGCGTGGGTGATATACATGTACAGAGGATTTCACATAACACAATGCTTTTACAGACAAGCGGAGCCAGAGGTTTTTGACAGTGGGAAAACCTGATGCTTTACATTCATGATGCTTTAACTCAAGCTTAAAATCAAGACAAGTATGCAAACCTTTATGTACGTGAAAGCCATTTAGCCATCAGACTTTAGTCTGACAGAAACAAAAAAGTTACTTGTGAAATGACACATGAAATCTCTTCGTCTGATGACTATTCAAGCAGGCTTGGGTCAGATAATATTTTCAAATTGCTTTAATTATTTGTTTTAGCAGTTTTGGACGTGAGATTTAAAGATTTGCTGCAACAAATGCCAGAAAGGTAGTATATTCACAGTAAATATCTCCCTAGCATTTATGACCACTGTGTAGATGGAGATAGATGAATAAATTCCAGATTGCTTTTGTAAGTAATAATTGACCCAGATTTGAGATAATCCAAAAGCTAACAGCAGGTAGAGTACCCATGTTGTGTTGGACCAATAAGGGTCAGACTGGGTTATGACCAGAATCCTGGTTTGTAGCGGTAAGGTGAGTCTTTAGGAAGACTCGTCTCCGGTCTGCAGAGTGGGACTGTTCCATCCCGATACTGTCCCTCATCCAGCTGATCCAACAAATTTTCATTCCGTCGTGGGGAGTACGGTGTTGGTGCCTCCATGGGTGTGGGCAGCACTGCTGAATCTCTCCCAAACTCTACAGTGGGTGGAGTCTCTGTGCTTGAGGTGTGGGCAGGGGAGTCGCCATTACCTAGGGTCTGTCCGTTTCCCCTGGGCCTTGCTTCTGCCCAAAACACATCGGAGCGTGCTCGTGGTGAAGGCCGAGGTCGTGCCACAAAGTCCAAGGTTTTGGGGCGTTCAGGAGGACAGCGACGGCGAGGTGTTGGTGGGAAGACAACATTTGGATCGGGCAGCCGAGGGACCTCTGAACAGTCTTCTTTTAAAACTCTGAAGCCACCTGTTGTAGCAGAATAAAAGTTTGCTAATTGGTTGGCAAAAATTTAGGATATTATTATTAAATATCAGCTATTGGGCAATGATTATAAACAACATTATCCGATTAAGGATTCTTTACCTACAGACTGTATATAAAAGATGGACACAGCAGAAATGTTGTGACTCACTCATTAGCTCAGCTTGAACAAGACATTATGAGGACCGACTGTGAATTCACTTAACCAAATATTGTGAGCCACTGAGTATTATATGGTTTATCCTCCTTTCTGACAATAATGTACAAAATGAACTTCCATATGACATCATTAAGTCCTAGACTCAGCAATTGAGCCCATAAAAATCAGCCACAGGTGTTACCCCCTGCTGGCCATCTTTCAGAATGCAGGCAGAATATAGCCGCAATCTAGCATCTCTTTGCAGATTTGAAAGCCACGTCCACATTTATATACAGTCTATGCTTTAACCAACTCAAAAAAAACATTTGATTAAAACAAATAATACAACGGTTTAAATGTTGACTTTTCCAAACAGAATTTATGTTGTTTTTTCAGCTAATGGCTAATGCAATGATCACAACATAATAATGGCAATTTGCTCATGTTGATCTTTAATTAACACCATTAATCCTGTTTTCCCAGGATTCTGTCTTCCTTATGATTACGTTAGACATCATGGGAACCAGAAAAAGGAAGTCAATTTGTCCACAAAACATCATCCATCCATTTTCTTCTATTTATGCAGTTCAGACGTGGGGGAGGCTTGGAGGCTAACCAAGTTATCGTAGGGCGAGAGGTGGGTTACACCCTGGACTGGTCGCCAGTCTGTCACAGGGTTAACATATTGAGACAGACAACCATTCATGCTTCAGAACTGAAGAAGCTTAGATGAGAGGTGAAACGTCTTCAAGAAACCTAAAGAAGTCCAGTCGCTTTTCTTTCCAAGCTCCTTAGATTACTAAGACCTGGATGCCTGAGAACCCACACAGACCATTCATACTCACAGTCACAACATGGCCAATTTAAAAACAATCATCAATTAACCTAACTCTACTAATGCCTCTGGACTGTGGGAGGAACCCAGAGTACCAGGTGAGAACCCACGCAGACACAGGTAGAAGATGCAAACTCCACTTCTAACTGGAAACAAAACTAAAACACAGTCGACACTTTACCTGTGTTTTCTAATGCTGTTTTTTCCGGTAATGGCTCCAGATTATTAGGTGGACAGCTCTTCTTGATGGCTCCGTCTGACGGTGTTCGACGGAGGCTGCGTGAGGAACTTGTGGCGCAGGGAACATGTGTGGGTGTGAGCGACTGGCGTGGGTTGCGCTTGAAGCTCTCAAGGTGTGTGTTGACCAGTGGGTTGATTGGAGCTTGGATGGCTTGATGCTGTGAGACATGAGGGGGAAGAGGAGGCTGTGTGGGCGGTGAGGCAGGGCGGCAGACCAACAGCTCCTCGCTGTCAGAGCGCAACAGCGAGCGAGTGGAGTTGCAGTCAGACACTGATGATAAAGACAGCAGTGTGTATGAGGAGGGTAAGCCTCGTTCAGGTAGTGAGGGTGCTGACGGTTTGAGCGGGCTTTCCCGCCGGAATAGTCTGCGAGTCGGGGGGCTTGTGCTTCGCCTCTGGCTCCCCGTTCTGTGGAAAAAGCCCTCCCAGCGTGGTTTGATATGCTCTTCCGGTTGGGCCAACGTTAGCAAGTTGCAGCCCAGCCCGACGGCTGCAAGCAGAGCCCCGCAGCCCAGCAAGACCAGTTCAGAGCGCCTGCTTCCACCTGGGCTCTTCCTGCATGGTGGTGTTCCTGGCACCTGACTGTTGAGGCAGTACTCATCTCCATCACCATCAGCAGCGGCAGCAGCAGTGTGGGTCTCCTTATGGAAGGGAATGCAGAGGTAGGACTGACCAGGAGCTGCTCCTGATTCAGTAGCGAAGCAGCAGTCTTCATTTTCTGAAAAAAAGTACCATGTCTGAACTATAAAACTTATTTAATTGGTTAAAAAAAACATACACTTAAAACCCTTTTTTTTTCTTTCTTGATATAGTCATAGAAACAATAGTGTATGTTTAATAGTGGAAATGACCTGAACTCTACTAGTGATTTAAATTCCATCTTTCTAAATTCAGTTTGCTCAAAGTGCATAATCCTCATACAGCTGCAAACATGCACATTTGTGAATCTGCCAGGCTAAACACTAAGAACCGCGTGGGAGTGAAATAGCTCACTCCCTTCCAGCCAGCCTGCCACCTTTAAGCTACAGCTGTTCCCTCTATTATAATGTGGAGTGTGCATATGTTAGACAAAACCCATCTACTAAGCTCTTCCTGCTTACCCATCTCCACAAGGCTTGGCACTCCAGGCACTGCTGGGCTGTGTCTAGGGGATCTGCGGAGGTTTGGGGCACTGCAGGACCGTTGTCGGCTTCCCTCGTGGGGAGGCTTCACACTGTGAGCAAGAAAGGATTTTGTATTCCAAATCATGCCTTTTAACTTTGGAAGTAATTCCAATATTTCCATGTTAAATGTCGGAATGCAATTAAAAAAGTATAAGCCTTACTCCACAAAAACCTCAGCAAAATTACTCTCTCCTCACCTTGCATCAGCGCTGTGTTCCCTGTATGGGCCACATCCACGGGTTCTGCCCTTCTTTCTTGACCCCTTCCTCTCACTCTCCTCCTCATCAGGTTGAAAACAAGTGTTGCGACCCCAGGCTGTACAACCTTCCCCCGGCGTGACTGCAAAATAAGATATTGCGAAATCTTCAGAAGGAAAATGCAAAAGTGGTTTTAAAGAATAGTAACAAATAAAAAAAGGAAACTGCACAAGCCAATAACAAGTTTGATCTGCTAAAAGATTCAAATAAGTTATGGAATATAATGATGCAAAATTGTATTATGCTTACGCTGAATGGCTCTCAGGCGAGGCAACATTGGTGGACTAGTGGGAGGGCTGGAACCGCTGCTAAGCAAACTCCTCCGGCGATCATGGGAAGGAGATGCCTGCACGGTGATTTTGTGTTGGAAATCTGAAATATTTTGGCAAATTTACATTAACTTTTTGATTTGTTTCAGCTGTACCTCAGTAAGTACAAATCCAAGACAAAAAAAAAGATAAACAGTAATACGAATTATAATACATGAATCGCTGGAGTACACAGATTTACAGTTTTACAGCTTTTTCTATTAATAAATACACCTTCCCCATTTGCCATCCATACTACAATCATGTAGTTTCACTGGTCCAATTCACTTATGATCAAAGTCAATAGTATGTAGCCCACAAGATAAAAATGCGTTTCACATCCCTGTTGTAGAGGGACCACCACGAAAATATTCATAACAGCAAACCTAACTCACCTCCAGCCAGCTGAGCATAAACATTTCAGAGACACCAACAAAGGAAAAGTGGCTACATTTCAAGCTATCTAGAGCTCAGATAGCTCAGAGACAACCACAAGTCAGTAGCCTCGGTACGAAGAATGAAAAGACGATAAATTATGGAGACAAGTAAAAAAAAAAACTGAAAAGGATTGAAGAAAGTGATGAAAGTTCCTGGCATTTATTTTGTTATACAAATCTGTTAGAACTGCTTTTGCTTTCAGTTCAAATATGTCAGGTAAAGGCAGGTATACGCTAACTCATTTTCTTTTAATTATTTGCAGAATATTTTCATTTTCCGCTGTTTCAGTGAGAGAAGTTTCTGCAATTTACTGCACTTCAGGGAAAATGTAAGCATTTCTGTTATTATGAAGAAAGGGACTTGTATAGGCACTGACATACTGCCTTCACATGTAGGGATTGGAAATGACAGCTATCTTTTATACAGAGTTTCCTTGTGATTACCCACAAGGAAACTATTATTATCATCTATCATCTAAGTGTGATGCCACACCCCAGCTGATGCTCACTCAAGTGACAAAAGTTGAAGGCAGCTTGAAGCAATGTCTCAGTGTCATTGCAAGGCCATATAAAAAGCTTTTTTTTGAGTACAAATTCCTCATGTGACCAACTAAGAGCAATAAAACCATGAATAACCACACATTTGTTAAAGATCCTGTCAGTATGACATCCTTCATTGATCATGTGACACATCATGCTGATGGGAATGAGTTTTCATGAACAAATTAAAATAGAATTAGTAATAACATTTTGCATAAACAATAGGACAAAGCGATAACAGCATACAGGCAAAGTCTATAAATTCATTTCAGCTAGCTATAATCAATCAAGGGTGAAATATTGCATAGTGCAACTATGATTTGTGTTTTTTAGTACCACATTTTGTTTGCATTACCTGAAGGCAAGCTGATCCTGTTCCCATCCTTGAGTTTAAGGCGGTTGCGGCGGAACTTGCCCTGCCTGCTCTCCACGTGAGGCTTTTCCTGGTAGAGCTGGTGAATGATGATATTGAGCTCTCGCTCCAGGATGTGGATCTCACGTTCGGCTAGTTCCTGCTCCCGCCTCCTCAACGCCTCCTCCTGATACTTCTGCTGCAGTGCCGCTCGGGTCAGCTCCTCCTCCCACGATCGCAGCTCCTGGGAAAACCAAATAGAAGAGGTGAATTAAAAAAAACAAAAACATTAAAACTTACAGTAAAAACAAAGCTGTATTTATTGTGAAAAAGAAAAGCTCAGGACATCCCAAAACTGGGGTTGTTTCTCAGGAGTTTGGCTCGGCCCCTTAAGTACCAATGAAAAGAACTCTTAATGCATCAGCATGCCAAACATTTCATGCTCCCAACTTTGTGGCAACAGTTTGGGGATGGCCCTTGTTCCAACATGACTGTACACCAGTGCACAATGCAAAGTTCATGAAGACATGAATGAGCGAGTATGGTGTGGAAGGACTTGACTGTTCTGCACAGAGGTCTGACCTCAACCCAGCAGAACACCTTTTGGATGAATTAGAGGAGAGACTGTGAGCCAGGCCTTCTCACCAAACATCACTGTCTGAGCTCACAAATGCACCCCCCCCCCCCCTCCTCCCCTCCCCCTCACTACCTACATCAAAGACCTCTCATCTTTACCTTTTCCTTGGTCCTCAGCTGATCAAACATTTCCTGGATCTCCAGTTTCCAGTCATCTTGGAGAGAGTGGAAGGATTCTGCTGGCATTTCAAAAAAGCCTGACTCCTCAATGGCCGTCAGCTGGTCTAGGATAGCTGTGAACTGTGGCCGGGAGTGAGGGTCTGGGCTCCAGCAGTCTGTGGCACCAGATGAAAAACAATCTAGGCAAATTTGCTCTTTAACTGTTTCTAGAAAGTAATAAAATATTCTGTTCAAGTTTGATGCTTGTAAGTTATGGTTCACAGGATCTGAACAGATAGAGATAGAGCTATCTAATACTTCATTTAACTGAAGGGCAACACTTCACATGAACATTGTTTTCTTACCCTCCATAAGACGTGCAAATGGTTCAGGACAGGTGGACGGGATTGGCAAGGCCATTTTGTTCATCGCCACTCCGTAAGCTACTGCGAGACCATCGATACCACGAAATGGGACTTCCCCAGTCAGCAGTTCCCACAACAGCACACCATAACTTTTAGATTTTTAAGAAAAGGAAAACATAGAAAACAGTTGCTGAAAACCCCCCCTGAAAGATTCATGATTTCAATTTGCATATATAACTGGAACCCCCACCCCCCAAACCTAAACATGCTTCTCCGGTGTGATCTCAAGATAAAGGAGCTTGATGTACATGCAGAAGTACTTGCACAATATCTGTCAGTCTGGCTCTAAGGCTAAAAGTGTGTATGAATATATGAATGTTAAGTAAGATGCTTGCTGAAAGAGACTGAGTGTTCACCAAACCCATTTTATTTGAATAAATGTCAGAAAAGATTAGTGTGGCACTGCTTTTGTGCACCACTCATGTAAATACCAAGGTGAGATATAAAAAGGTCAAAATGAGAAAATGTCAACAGGACAGAAAAGAAGCTCACAGATCCATGTGACTAATACTGCAGCTAAATAATGAAGAAATCAAATAAATCAGGAATGCATGAAGATTAAGTGTATGACAGGTTATTCTTTACAGATTTGATCAGAAGGGACTTGGAAATAATGACACAAGCTATGCCCTGACTGTCTACACAGTGTATACATCTATATAGCAAATAAACAGGTCAAAACAAACCATTGTTCTTAGTAATTACTGCATATGATCCGTGTTTATGCTACATTAGGGTGGAACATTAATTAGGAAGAAGAAACAAGTCCCCTTCCTTGTCAGCACTCTTGAGAAAAGAGTCTTACTTTCTTTATTCATACTTCTTGGCCTTGGCTCACACAACTCTCACGCTATATGTTATAACGCAAACAAGTTATTAATCTCATAACATCAGGGCACTGTGAAAATTAACCGCTTTTAAAGTCTATCCATTCCTTTCTTTGACTGGTTTTCCAACCAGGGTGACAGAAGGGCTGGAGTCTATCCCAGCTTTCATTAGGTGAGAGGTGGGTGACAGCCTGGACAGTACATCACAGGGCTGACACAGACAGACAGATAGACAACTGTTTACACTTCACCCCTACACATAATTTAAAATCCTGACATATTTGTGAGGGAGGAAGCTGGAACACTCAGAGAAAACGCGTGCGTCCACAGGGAGAACAAGCAAAATTAACACAGAAGCACCCCAGGTGACCAGCAGGCTTAAAGCTGATAGTGCTAACCCCTCCACCAACATGCTTCCCACACTGAAATGACATGCCTATACTAAACATTCAAAGTGGAACAGTTGTTTACTCATTTACGTACACTGATAGTTTGTGTGACTTGGGTATGATATCTCAGAGTGGGGATATCCTCTTTACTGTCACGTCAGGGGTACAGCTCTGGCTGTGAGCACAGACTACCCACCCACCCACTGTGTAACCCTTCTGTTAACGAAGGCAGCCAATCAGAAGAGAGCTGGTTTAAAGGGTTTGTGAAGGAAGTTAAAAAGGCTTATTTCAGATGCATAAACTTGAGAGGCTTCACCAAAGGACAGTACAACAGATAAATTTAGATTACTTTGACCTGTAAATCTTGCACAGTTACTGTAGCACAGTTTAAGAATCAAAGCGTGGAGCTGGAAATGAGGATTTAAGGCTAAGTCATGACATTCTGCTGATTATTCCCAGAAAAAATTTCCTTCCAATTTCTCAGAACTTCCACTGACATCTTCAGATTGCTTATTTAGTATGACCAGTGATCCAAATACACAATGATACTCCACTGGAGAGAAATTATCATGTATTACAAGCTAAAACCACCAC
This sequence comes from Pelvicachromis taeniatus, assembly GCA_015108175.1. Classification (NCBI taxonomy): domain Eukaryota; kingdom Metazoa; phylum Chordata; class Actinopteri; order Cichliformes; family Cichlidae; genus Pelvicachromis; species Pelvicachromis taeniatus. The sequence continues at coordinate 2,596 of VURO01004398.1, read as the reverse complement.
ATGCTTGACATTCTTGCTTAAAACATGACTGCAAAGTAATCTTGAGCTGTTTTGGTAATTGATTAGATGATTTAAAAAAAAAAAAAAAAAAAAAAAAAAAAAAAAAAAAAAAAAAAAAAAAAACAAAAAAAAAAAAAAAAAAAAAAAACAACTCAAAAAAAAAAAAAAAAAAAAAAAAAAAAAAGAAAAAAAAAAAAAAAAAAAAAAAAAAAAAAAAAAAAA
>VURO01004393.1:2847-30840 GCA_015108175.1 Pelvicachromis taeniatus | reverse complement strand
CCGCCCAGCTCACAATGCACCCGACCCCTACGGCGCCTCCTGCTGGTGGTGGGCCTGCAGGAAGATGGGCCCATGTCCCTTTTTCGGGCAGTGCCCGGCCGGTCCCCATGGACTAAGGCCCGGCCACCAGACGCTCGCCCTTGGGCACCCTCCCCGGGCCTGGCTCCAGGGCGGGGCCCCGGTAACCCTATCCCGGGCAGGGTAAACTGTTCCCTTGTTGGCTCTCTCATAGGGGTCTTTTGGATCGCTCTTTGTCTGGTCCCTCACCCAGGACCAATTTGCCATGGGAGACCCTACCAGGGGGCAAATAGCCCCCCGACAACATAGCCCCTGGGATCCCTGGGACACACAAACCCCTCCACCACAATAAGGTAGCGATCCACGGAGGCATCCTCCATTCAGAGATGGTCTTTCCCATTTCACATAAATGGCCTCCTTGACTCCCCGCTCAAGCCGCCTAAGCGAAAACCGGTAGTGCTCCCGTAGGTGTCAGGAGTATCTGAACAGTTGAGACACATTTTTTTTCTATACACTGTGTCTCTGTGGCTTTTAAACCCCAAAACACGCTGCGCCACAAATTGGTTCACCCCAGGGATCGGGTCTCCAGACACAAACAGAGTAATATAGTGTACGCTGTTAAGTGCCAGGAGGATTGCCAGGATTTATACATCGGGGAAACCAAACAACCTCTGGTTAAGCGGATGGCACAACACAGAAGAGCTAACTCATCAGGCCAGGACTCCACAGTCTATTTACACCTACAGGTCAGTGGACACTCTTTCAATGATGAGGATGTACACATCCTGGACAGGGATGAACGCTGGTTTGAGGAGTCAAGGAGGCCATTTACGTGAAAACGGACCATCTCTGAATCGAAGAGGGGGCTTAAGGGTACATCTTTCATCATCTTACAATGCTGTGATTGTAGCCATTCCCCAACTCTCTGTGAATGAGAGGGCATTCTCTGTGAATGGGGAAATTTTAAAAAAAGGACAGTTGGACCAAGGGCAGGGGAGGTCCAGTCTGAGTTTCAGGTCAAAACATTCATAAAACTCATTTAGGTCTGATGTGAAATAGTTAGGCCTGATCAGAGTCTGTAATGAGTTTCCTGCCTTGTTTATTTGAAGCAGTGTTCAGGTGACACCCAGGTGGATCCAATCTACTCTAAACCTACCTGTAGCCACAACCCGTTAGAATCGCATCTCTTCTGCAAGTGAGGGTCTGAAACACTGGGCTATGATCCTGATCCTGAGGTCTCTCAGAGCCCCCTCAGGGCTAGTGCTAAAACAGGAAGTCCAGTCTGAGCACCAGATATATATAGAAAAGTCTCTTTAGTTTCTCTCTGAGATGAACAAAAAAAGAGGAAACCGTGAAAGGAGTCCGGTGATCAGTCAGATGAGCTCCTCACCTTCACTGGATTTATTCACACACTTACACAGTTCCAGTTTCTCTCTGAACCTCTGGATGAGCTGCTCAGATAAGATGGTGTTATTGTTTCCTGTAACATCAGAATGTGACCGAGGAGATGGTCAAACCCAGAGAGACCTGCAGGTGGTACTCCAAACCTGCTCACGGGAAACAGGTTGATCTGAAAAGAACTCTGATCATATTTGTTTTCTGTCTGGATAAAGTTACAAGGGTCTGTGTGTGCAGCGTTTTTCCTCACTCAGAGAAAAACTCATGTGGCCCTAAAGCTGCGCAGACAATGGAATAGAAAACAAAAACAAACTGCAGGTTAAACAAACACTCCTCCGTACTCCAGCTGCCTCCTCCTACTGAGGCTGGTCCTTCTTATATGGCTCCTCCTCTCATCTCCAACTCTTTCTCACTCTCTCCATTGCTAGGCGACCTCAGTTTACACTGAGCTGTAACCTGATAGGTTGACACAGAAACCTGAAAATAGCTGAACTTTCTATTGGCTGATCAGGTTACAGGTGAAATTGTTGATTTTTTTTTTCATGATAAAAGTTTCAGTTTGTCTCTTTCCTGAAACCAGTTTTTAGTTTTACTGTCAGTACATATGAGTTTTAAGATTTGAACTGTTATATTGCCTACATGTTTATTTTCACTGTAACTACTGAATACTGATTTAAACAGCTGTGCATGTTTTTTGCTTTTAAGATTGGTGTGTAATTTGACTCTGAGAGAGCTGTGAGTCGACACCAAACAGGATGAATTATTGATAAAGACGAGTCTCTCTCTGAGGCAGGAGAAAAATTGACACAAAGACCAAATAAAGGAGCAGACAGAACGACAAGACAAAGCTTAAGAAACAGGAATAAAAAAAATAAAACAACACGAGGAAGATAACAACCAATAAAAGACAACAGAAGAACTGAAGATCAACACTAGAGACGAGATAAAAGGATTAAAGGGTTAAAGACAAAAAGTAAAAGCGGAGAAGATGTGAAGGACAAATCAGCCAAAAGTAAAACCAGGTGGGTTTCTCTTCCAATCAATCAGAATTTACGAGGTGAAATGCAAACAAACCCAAAAATAGGGTTTTGATTTTTGAGCCCTTATAATAAGTACAGAGGATATGCAAATGTGTTTTTCAGATCTGAAAAACACATGTAAGCTCAGGTTTAGTTTCATAGCCACATTCACAGTGTAAAGACTAAAACTGGTTCCTGTGAGCGGCTGAGAGCTTTCGTTTAATAGATCTGTAGAGGAGCTGTAGTCAGCGTTGGTGCCCTGATGTCTAGAATTTAAACTGATGATGCAGAGAACATGAGGTGTACTCAAGTGTGGTTTATAACTTTGACCTTTTGCTGGAGGAATCAGTTACACTTGATAATCATGATGTGATGAAAATACAGTTATCACACGTGGTCATTGTGAGCATTTTAAGTTTAACTTTCACACAGTCAGTGCAGATGGGAATATAATTTAAAGAGTTTAATTTGAGCAGTCTAAAGCATGATGGACCTGGATGCCTGTCACCAGTATAAGTACAACACGGTGCTGTACAACCTGCTGCAGAAGTCATGGCTGAAACTGATGTGAAGGAATGATTAGACACTTTACAGCTGTAATAGCAGTCACATAATAACCCCATGGAAACTCTTTGAGTGGTCAGACTCACACCTCAGAAATCTCTCAGCTCTGAATTTAAGCCAGTGATGCTGATGCAAATGCCGCAATGCTGACAGAACATTTTTAAACCTAGGACAAAGATCCAACCATGCCACAGATACCACAGCTTTGCTCTATTCAAGCAAACCAAATCACCTAACAAAGATTATAAAACCAGATGTGTCAAGTCCGGATGGCCGAGATAGAAGTTAAGACTCAAAGCAGACGCAGACCATTATTTCTTAAGTGCAAAACGTTACTGAACACAGGTTGGGGAAACCTGCAGTCAGCTGAGACTGAAGAAGTCACTCGGATGAGTGACGAAACATTTCTCCCACTGAAAATGCTACGTCCAGATGGACAGAATCAACTCACCAGAGTGGAAAAATACACACTAAAACTTTGAGACTCAGCATGGATCATGGCAAGATTGTCAATTTTACTGCAACACCAAGAGTTATGGGATAACACTGGCCATATGGGTTTCCATCTGTGACAGTATGTGGTAATGCAGTTGTTGGGAATAAAATTCCACATTTGACAAAGTAGAAACCATTATGCATCTTGCTGTCATTTTCCTGATTCAATTCAGTTACTTATATAATGCCAAAACACAGCAACAATTGCCTTAAGGAACATTATATTGTAAGGTAAAGACCCTATAATAATACAAAGAAAACAGAGACAACTCAAACAATCATATGACCCCTGTGGGCAAGTGCTTTGGTGACAGTGGGAAGGAAAAACTCCCATTTAACAGGAAGAAACTTCCAGCAGAACCAGGCTCAGGGAGGGGCGGCCATCTGCCTCAACAGATTGGGAATGAGGGGAGGAAGACTGGTTAAAGACATGTTGTGGAAGAGCGCCAGAGATTAATAATAACTAATATTTAAATGCAAAGAGGTGTACAAACACATAGTGAGTGAAAAATAAATACCCAATGCATCATGGGAATCCCCCAGCAGCCTACACCTATTTCAGTGTAAGTCAGGTAGGATTCAGGGTCACCTGATCCAGCCCTAACTATACGTTTTATCAAAAAGGAAAGTTTCAAACCTAATCTTAAACGTAGAGATGGTGTATGTGTCCTGAATCCAAATTGGAAGCTGGTTCCACAGAAGAGGGGCCTGAAAGCTAAAGGCTCTGCCTCCCATTCTACTTTTAAGGAACCACAAACTCTAGGAACCACAAATAAGCCTCTTGCAATAAGTACTCTTGCTGCAGCATTTTGGATTAACTGACGGTTTTTCAGGGAATGTTTTAGGAAATTCTGATAATAATGAATTACAGTAGTCCAGCCTAGAAGTAATAAATGCATGAACTAGTTTTTCAGCATCACTCTGAGACAGGAGGTTACTAATTTTACTCGATATTGTGCAAATATACAGTATCTCACAAAAGTGAGTACACCCCTTACATTTTTGTGAATATTCTGTTATATCTTTTCATGGGACAACATTGACGATATGAAACTTTGATACAGTGTAAAGTAGTCAGTGTATAGCTTGCATAACAGTGTAAATTTGATGTCACCTTAAAATACCTCAACATACAGCCATTAATTTCTAAACTGCTGGCAACAAAAGTGAGTACACCCCTAAGTGAAAATGTCCAAACTGTGTCCAAAGTGTCAATATTTTCCGTGGCCACCATTATTTTCCAACACTGCCTTAACTCTGTTGGGCATGGAGTTCACCAGAGCTTCACGTGCTGTCACTGGAGTCCTCTTCCACTCCTGCATGATGACATCATGGAGCTGGTGGATGTTAGAGACCTTGCGCTCCTTCACCTTGCGTTTAAGGATGCCCCACAGATGCTTAATAGGGTTTAAGTCTGGAGACATGCTTGGCTAGTCCAACACCTTTACCCTCAGTTTATTTTTTGGATAAACTGTGTTTTTTGGAGTTGTGTTTAGGGTTGTTATGTTGGAATACTGCCCAGTGACCCAGTTTCTGAAGGGAGGGGATCATTCTCTGCTTCAGTATGTCACAGTACATGCTGGCAGTGTTGGGAAGGTTACTTTTAAAATGTATTCTAATACAGATTACAGAATACAGGCTCCAAAATGTAGTTTGTCAAGTATTCTGTTACGTTACTCAATGAGAGTAACATATTCTGAATACTTTGGATTTCTTAATATATTGTCATGCTTTTTATAACTACATGAAGGCTACTCGCAATATCAATATCAACTAGATTTTTAAATGTTAATATAAAATAAGTAACAGTAGGGTGGACATTGGGTAAGGCTGCACTTTTTGCAGGGATCTTGTATAGAAAACTATTTCTGTATCAGTAAAATGTTTTCTTTTTGTCTGCTTTCAGAATTGCACATGATTATTTGCTAGCAGGTTGTTAATGCTATCCATCAAGCCTAACAGTCTAACCTCAGCTAACGCCAGCTAACAATGGTAGATTGGTGGCGAGTAGCCTTCAGTAATAGTAATAAATCACAGCAATAGTACATCGAAGAGTGGCACGTAACGCAGGTAGCTACGACAACTAAAACAAGGTAGATGCAGTAGGTTAATGTTGGTTTTCAAAAAAGAACTTACTTCCAGCTAAGAGCAGCTTGGTTGCTGGCAAACAGTTTGCATTGCATGTCAGATTTCACGTCAGAGACCAGACAAACAAGAAAACACCCACAAACATTTCCTAAAATATAGTGTTTTGTTTGTTTGATTTTTTAAATTTCAAATATTATATAACAAGACAAAACTGCAAACGTAACTGAAGCCTTTCATTGAACTACCAAATAAACACACTCCTTTGGTCAGACACTTGATAGCACTTAGGCTATAATTTTGTTTGCATTTAACAAAATAAAAATGCAGACATAAGTGTACACATTAGTTTTTGACTGCTGTGAAAATTGTTTTCTTTTTGTTTGTACTCTTGTTACCTCGGCTCCGAACCGTAAAGGGACCTCTCCCTAATACGTCCCTAATCACCTTTTTAAACGGTATCTGTAATGGAATATTTTACTCATATTTTGTATTTTAAATACGTAACACCGGTACATGTATTCTATTACTAGCCAACACTGCATGTTGGCATTCATGGTTCCCTCAATTAACTGTAGCTCCCCGGTGCCAGCAACACTCAAGCAGCCCCAAACAATGACAACAACCATGCTTGACTGTAGGCAAGACACGCTTATCTTTGTACTCCTCACTTGATTGCGGCCACACACCCTTGACACCATCTGAACCAAATAAGTTTATCTTGCTCTCATCAGACCACAGGTAATCCATGTTGTTAGTCTGCTTGTCTTCAGCAAGCTGTTTGCGGGCTTTCTTGTGCATAATCTTTAGAAGAGGCTTCCTTCTGGGATGACAGCCATGTGATGCAGTGTGCAGCGTATGGTCTGAGCACTAACAGGCTGACCCTCCACACCTTCAACCTTTGTAGCAATGCTGATAGCACTCATATATCTATTTTTAAAAGAGTACCTCTGGATATGACGTTGAGCATGTGCACTCAACTTCTTTAGTTGACCATGGCGAGGTTTGTTCTGAGTGAAACCTGTCCTGCTAAACTGCTGTATGGTCAGGGTGCTGGGTATAGTCTAGGCCATCTTTATGTAAAGTAACAATTCTCTTTTTCAGATCCTCAGATAATTCTTTGCCATGATGTGCTATGTTAAACTTCCTGTGACCAGTATGAGAGAGTGTGAGAGCAATAACACCAAATTCAACACACCTGTTGCCCATTTGCACCTGAGCCCTTGTAACACTAACAAGTCACATGACCCCAGGGAGGGAAAATTGCTAATTGGGCACAATTTGGACATTTTAATTTAGGGGTGTATTCACTTTTATTGCCAGGGTTTTAGGCAATAATTGCTGTATGTTTTTACAGAGTTATTTTGAGGTGACATCAAATTTACAGTGTTATACAAGCTGTACACTGAAAGTGTCATATCTTCAATGTTGTCTCATGAAAAGATATAATAAAATATCTACAAAATGTGATGGGTGTAGATTAGATTAGTTTAGATTAGATAGAACTTTATTAATCTCTCGAGTGGGTTCCTCTGGGAAATTCAGTATTAATTTCCTGCGTGTCATCCTTGCGCAGGGGCCATGCTAATATTCTCTGTATCGTTCCAATTTTAGTATATGTGCTACCAAAGTAACACACTTTTGTACTCACTCCCAAGTGTAGTCACTTTTGTGAGATACTGTATGTCCTTCAGTTTGCAAATGTGTAAATGTCACAACAAGATCAAGAGTGTGATTAACCCTAACCCCAATGGATTGGTCTGGACCGGCTTTAGTTGGGAGACATTAAAGACACTGTGAATCTTCATATTTCTCAGTGATAGGGTTGATCATTGAGTCGATTTCAAATGGGCCAATGAAACTAGGAGCCAACGTTTTTGAAGAGAAGTGTTCTTTGCAAACAACCAAACCTTTTGGCTAGCCTAGTAGGCTGGAGCAGGACTCCAAAGACAATGTCACTGGAATTCATGCCTCTCAAGTCTCGGTTTTTTCATGTTCATGTTCATGTTTATGGTTTCTCATGTCTAAGTCCTTGTTCAACCAGTTTAGGTTATAGTTTAGTTTTTGCCTTTGTTCGCTTTTGCCATTTGCTTTTGTATTTTTCCACCAACCTGAATCAACAGCTCGCTTTTTGTTAAAGTTCAGTTCTGTCTCTTGTGAGTCTGTTTTTGGGTCCACTCCGCAATACACCGCCCATTTGGTCATAACAGGGATGCTGGACAGATGGTACAGAAAGTTCATCTTCAATGGCTGGGAAGAGAGAAGGTTGGTAGCCCAGCACTGATTCAAAAGGTGATAATCCAGTGGCTGCTGACGTCATGGTCTTGTGGGTGTATTTCACCTATGCCAACTGAGAGCACCAAGTGGATTGGTGGGAAGAGACAATACATTGAAGAGCGACTTCCAGCTCTTGGTTCGCACACTCCATCTGACCATTTGTCTGAGGATGGAAGCCAGAAGAAAAACTGACATGAGCTCCTAGACCTGAGCAGAACTCCTTCCACGCTTGAGAGGTGAACTTGGGCCCCTGGTCGGAGACAGTTTCTGAGGGATTTCTATGTAGTTTGAATATATGCTCAATGAGAAGTTCTGCCATCTCTAAAGCAGATGGAGTTTTGGGAGAGGAACTTCGTTGCTGCTGCCAGTGGTGGAAACTGGAAGTGGCGCTATGAATTCTGGGATATGGTGGGTCACGTAGGATACACCAGACCCATCCTACAAATTCGGGGAAATGTAGGCTGCATTTGTCGACCACATTTGTAGGAGTTTATGAATTGGGACAGCCTACGTCACGTCGCTGTGACATAATCAGCCTACAAATGTGGCCCACGAGGGATGCGTCCTAGGAATTGGGACACGTCTAGTGTATCTAGTTTTGCTTTCCCTCATCTCATTATGTCTGATAAGTCCCAGCTGTGTTTCCTCCTGTTCCGATAAAATATTGAACAAGCCTCAGCTCAGCAAAAGAAGTGGTAGCTTCTCTCTCTCTGCTGGGAATACTGTGAATATACAGCTATCTTTATAATTCTTAATCTATGTTTAAACCCTCATTTTAGAGATTGTGTTACTTTACTTTCTGATCAGTCAATTCAAATAAATTAGGTATAAACCATCAAGAATTGAAAGCAATCTTCTGTCCTAGTACTGTGAGGGTGTACCTGGACTTGCCGGAGTCTTAGTTATGTCAGTGGGCTGAGTTTTTGAACCCTCACTACTAAGTGTCTTTTCCTAAAAGACATGAATTGAATTTTTCACTGTTCTGGCTAAGACAGTGGTGTGGATTCTTTTTGCGGAGTCCACATGTGTAACTTTTCCTCCTGTAGTTGTCAAATCAGTTAACTTTTTTTTTCAATCTTTATTTAACCAGGAAGATCCCGTCATGGAATTGGCCTCACTTAATTATAATACCTGAGCTGAGGGTTAAAAGAAAAACTACACCTGTGCTGCCATAGTTTCTTCCCAGCTACCATTTCACTGCAATATTCCATTGTTCACCTCTCTAAATGAATGTGACGGCTGTCTTCACCTTCAAGAATGAATTTTCACCCTCTTCCAGATACAAAATGAAAACAGTTTATAGACTCCACAGTTAACAGTAGATGCTAAGGCCAGCACTACAGCAAAAGCAAACTTGAACTCCACTACTTTTCAACACCCAGCCATGGATCTCTCAGTGGACCAAGGAACTAAACCGAAGAAACTCCTCAGCTATACTCCATACCACTGGTCCACAGTGCAAAGAAAAAAATTGAACCTGACATCCTTCATTTCCCTGTGCACTATAACTGAGCAACAGCTACAACCTTCTGGATGAGAAGGAATTCCCTCCATTGTTGAGACCTTTTGCTCTCAAAGCCATCATCTCCCAGCATGGAGTCCAGGAGGACGGGTAGGTGGTGAGCAGAAGGCAAGGTCCAGGCACAAGCTGCAGAGAGGGAGAAACCAATGTGAAGAAACCAGGCAAGTTAAACAGGTAAGACTGTGCAGATTAAAATGCGAAGTGCTGGAACTGCCACTTGGTCCAAATGTTATCACTTCGGTTTTGTTCTCATTAAAATTAAGCAAGTTAGAAGCTATCCAGGCACTGAAGTAAGGGTTGTAGTGGAGCAGAACAGCTTCCCTTCAGTTGAAGAGAATTCACTTTACTTCAGTTCACTTCAAGAGAACAAAATGGGCCCCAATACAGATCCCAGAGGAACTCCACAACTAAGGGGAGCCGAGGAAGGTGTAAAATCTCCAAAGTTCACAGAGAAACTCCTGTCAGACAGGTATGACCTGAACCATTCTAGTGGAACGCCCTTGATCGTGAGATCAACATGCTGCGGTCAACAGTATCAAAGGCAACTGTCCGATAAGAGCAAAAGAACAGCTGAGTCACCCCTTTTAAATGTGCATTTAAAGAGCTTTGAAACCAGATTGAAACCTCTCAAGAACATTGTGTGCATTTGAAAAAACATTGCAGCTGAACAAACATAATCTTTTCCAAAATTTTCAACAGGAAAGGAAGCTTTGAAATGGGCCTGAAATGTGAGAGGACAGAGGAATCAAGATTAAGCTTTTTTTTTTATATATATATATATATACGGACTGTACTACTGCATGTTTAAAACAGGCTGGCACAACACCCAAAGTAAGACTGCTTTTAAGGATCCTTAAGATGCCAGAGCCAGGAAATGTGCTGGGGCAACATCATTTGGACAAGACGATCATCGTGCCATTTTCATTGTTTTCATTTCAGTTTCACACAGGCTCAAACTGATCAAAGACAGCAGAGCAGGTGAATGATTTTTCGAAAGATCAGGTGAAGGCAGGGCGATCATAGATCAAAGCCGTTTTATCTTATTGATAAAAAACTGCTAAAACCTTTCACAAGTTTCTGAAGAAATATTAATTCAAGAAGCTGGAGAAATATTCAGAGCAGAATCAATGATTGAAAGAGAAGCCTGAGGATTATTGGAACTGTTCTCAGTAACATTAGAAAAGAACTTGATACCTATACAGACTGTGTCTCAGTGTGAATGTGCTGGGTCTTTTGAGCCAGCTTCCTGAGCTAATTATATGTTATTCTCCTTGTATTATGATAAATTTGTTTCTGTTTATCCTCAATTTAGTTCTTGAATTATATTCTTATATATTTGGGGTTTGTGGTTTCCCTTTGTTATCTTGAGGTTCCTCCTTTGTGTTTTTCATCCCCATGTCGCCCATGTGAGTCTGTCGTGTCTTCTGCTTTTACCTTTCTCCTTCCCGTGTGTATGCGTTTGTCTCTCTCTTCCTTGCCCTCCGTATAATTCTGCCACTCTCTCTCTCCTCGGAGGGCAATGATTTTAGACGCAGTCAATCCAGTTTGTTTCATCTCTGTCTTGTATGTCTTTTCTCCAGGCATTTAATTTGTTCATTGCTGAATCTTGAGAAGCAATGAACAAATTAAATTATAATTATAAAATATAGAAAGTAGACCTCTCCCTTCAACATGTCCAAGAAAGACTTCTTCTATTTTTGATAGCTCTGGAATATGCATAATCAGTTTTAATCTGGATGACAAGTAATTTTTTAACCATAAATACCCAAAGAATGTTTTTTAAGAGATTTGATATTTTCCGCATAATTGATCCATCCATACACAAATCTAACTTTTTGGATGCCTTCACATTCCATTATATAAGTAGGAGCATGTGAACCACATTTTACCCCTATCTAAACCACTTTTTTTAAATAGGGGTAAACTGATAAAGCGTTATATTTGTGTTGTAGATGCATTTTTCAAGAAGGGACTTTTGCTCACTTTTTTACATCTGAAGAACATAAATAACTATATAAAAGTAACCCCAGATTCTTGTTTAATGCTGGGGGTGAAATTGTACAAAAATAGTGTGTAGCTGATGTTAACTGGGTAGCCATGTAATAGTGTAATAACTTCAGAGAGAATCTTGCTTTCCTGTTATTCCAAATAAATTCACCAAATGGCTTGTCTAGTTTACTATGAAACAAAGATGGTAATGGCAGTGGAACTGTCTGGAAGTAGTACAAACATTTAGGTAAGATTATATTTTTATAATATCCATTATAGATCAATTTTATATTCCCACAATGTTGTTTAACAGGGGATCATAATTTGCTGGAATAATTTTATCAATTTCTGGTGTAATTTTGATATCTAAGTATCTAAATCCTTCAGAAGTTGTTGTAAATAGAGTATTTCTAATGGATTGGCTGTTTAAACCCCAAAAACATGCTGCGCCAAAAATTGGTCCACCCCAAGGATCGGGTCCCCCGACACAGAGTAATATAGTGTACGCTGTTAAGTGCCAGGAGGATTGCTGGGATTTATACATTGGGGAAACCAAACAACCTCTGGCGAAGTGGATAGCAGAACACAGAAGAGCTACCTCATCAGGCCAGGACTCCACAGTCTATTTACACCTACGGCCCGTAGGTGTAAATAGACACTCTTTCAATGATGACAGGACAGGAAGGTACACTGATTTGAGCGTGTCTTTATGCTTGTTGTGGTTGTGATAGTTCCTACTAAGAGAGTTCGTTTTTAGAATGAGAGATGTTATCAGAATGAGTGTGAAATCTTCACTTTGAGTGGATTGCTCAAAGTTTTGATCGTAGTGCTAAAACTTTTTCTCTGTCCTCTAACTCTTTATGTGAGTGTTTGGAGGTGAGCCCATTTATTGTTCCTCAATAACATTGTTTTCATTAGAGCAGAAATGCACTGCACTCAGCTTCTTTTTGCATACTCAGCAGCATAAATACTTGTCACAGGCACAAAGTAACTGGGATGGCTGTCTACACATAGAAACACTTGTGTGAAACCTGAGCTTACTCTCGATTCTTGAGCCACTAATTTGTACTGCTCTTACTGATGTGAATTGGGGGCATAGTAGGAGAGCATGCTCTCCACTGAAGAGTGGTAGAAGGCCAACAGCAGCTTCTGGTCCAGGTTATTCTTTCTCAGGACATGGAGAACGTGCAGCCGCTGCTGGGCCTTCACCATCAGGACATTGGTGTTGTGGGTCCAGGTGAGATCAGCACAGATGTGGGTGCCCAGAATGTGAAGGAGGAGACAGATTCCATCCATTCTCCATTTATAATGAGAGGGGAGTGGACCTGTCTTTGCCTCCTGTGGGAGATTATATCTGAATTTCAGGAGTGGGACCACGCCTCAAACACACTCCTTCCGGTCCTCATCTATATAGGTTCCCCCAGCTCTACAAGCTATTCATTCTCGTTTACGTGCCCCACCCTCCCTCCCCTTTTCAATTCTTTAACGGCTTCACATCTTTTTAGTACATGGGGATCTGCCAGGCCCGGGAGCCGTCGCCAGTCCCCTTCGAGGCCTTTCCCAAACCGCAGCTCAATTCATGTCCAAGCCACTCACCTTTACCTACTAAATCGGCACCAAACCCTATGGGCCCAGTTAGTGAAAAGTCCATTATGACTTCTTTGGTTTTTAGGACATTCAGCTTCAGGTTATTTTCTGAACACCAGCGGGACAAATTCTCTGCTTCCACCCTGTATACTGTCTCATCTCCATCAGAGATGAGCCCAACCACCACGGTGTCATCGGCAAATTTTATGCTTCTGAATTCAGATCAAACTGAGGTTATTGTACTCGGCCCTAAATAGAATAGAAATACGGTATCTACCCAGATACTTACTCTGGATGGCATTACCTTGGCCAGTAGTAACCTGTGATATATCCCGGTTTTTGTCCTTCAATGCACATATTAAACAAATATGTAGGACTGCTTTCTTCCATTTGCACAATATTGCTAAAGTTAGAAATATCCTCTCTCAGAGTAGTTCATGCATTTATTACTTCTAGGCTGGACTACTGTAATTCATTATTATCAGGATGTCCTAAAAACTCCTTGAAAAGCCTTCAGTTAATCCAAAATTCTGCACCAAGAGTACTGACAAGGACTAGAAAGAGAGAGCATATTTTTTCTATATTGACTTCTCTTCATTGGCTCCCTGTTAAAGCCACTGACCCTGGAGACTAAGAGAAACCTCATAACAGAACAGATAATGTCACTATGAGTGCTGTGTGTCAGGCAGAATGGGGACCTAAACGCAAAACAAAAGAATGAACTAAGGGAGGCAGCTTTACTGCTGAAATAACAATATAAGGCACTAATAACCAAATACTCAGAAATAAACAACTAGGGAAACCAACTGGGACTGAACTAGGGCGCTGAGAAACACAGCTAGTGGGACGACACAACAACAAGCAGAAGAAGACAAAGGGCTTAAATACACAGAGGGGTAATGAGGGAAGTAGAACCACACGGGGAACACAGCTGGGAGAGATCTAACATACGGAGACAGGGAGGAAGCAAAACTGAATGCACTGAACACAGGACTTGGAACTGTCAAAATAAAACAGGAAATATGCGACACACACTAGAACGTGGACTTGACACTGGGCCCGGGGAAGAAACAGACACACAGTCTGGATACAGGAAATGCATGAACAGAGAGACATGGGTGACTAGACATGATACATGGAACCCAGAAGAGGCACAACAACAAAACCGAAATCCTAGAAACCACAGAAAATAACTAAGAAACTAAGAAATACAAAGACTACACCATAAATAACACCAAATAAATGAATATTCAAAAGCCAGAAAACACATAAACCCTGCATCCCAGACCCAGGACCATGACGTATATTGTAACTAAACACCATCACTTCATCATCATATAGGAACCAAATGGACAATTTATAAAAGCTTAGGCAACAAAACACGAGCAGAATACAGTTCAGCTGTTGCATACCTGGAACAACCAGAGGTCAAAAGTTAGAGGGCACAAAAGTAATTCAAACTTTAAAGTTTACCCAAAATGCACTGTTAGTGTCTTCCAGTGAATAATCAGAAAACATCTATGGTACGTGAAAGATCAAACACTTCATTAAATAAACTAAGGTTTTGGTGTAAATCGGGTGTTTCTGAGGCTTAGGTGGATCCTGTGATTGATTTAATATGGATGACCTTTTCTTCTCGTCCAATCAGATCAAAATGTCTGATGACAGAAAAGAAGAAGATGAGGAGGAGGAAGTCACCTGTCATCCTCTTCCCCCTCCTCCAGCCTCTGTTGCCTTGGAGACAATGATGTCACTGAGGAGGCAGGACCTGGTGTGCATTGTGTGCTTCGGAAGCTACGACCTGGCGACGCGGCTGCCTAGGCGACTGCACTGTGGTCACACCTTCTGCCAAGCGTGTCTGAAGAGACTGAACACAGTCATTAACGAACAGGTGACTGATGACATCACAGATACTTATCTGAGTCTGTGAGAAATGAAGGACATGCGTTAAGAGTAACAGGCATGCAAATGTGAGCAACAGCAGTTAAATATTAAATTAGAGCTGGGTCCACAGGTGATGTCAGACAACTAACATCAACTAACTGCTCGAACAGTTAGGGTAGGGCAGTGTAGATAACGCTGTGATCAGTGATTAGACCCCATTGCAGTAGTTAATCTGACAGACCTAAAGTTAAAGGGTCAGTACAGAAGGTGTGTGTCTGTAGTT
The DNA here is from genome assembly GCA_015108175.1 of Pelvicachromis taeniatus. NCBI lineage: Eukaryota > Metazoa > Chordata > Actinopteri > Cichliformes > Cichlidae > Pelvicachromis > Pelvicachromis taeniatus. The sequence continues at coordinate 15,719 of VURO01004393.1, read as the reverse complement.
ACTCCCCTCTCCTCCACAGGTGTGGATCCCATGTCCTCAGTGCCGACAGAACACGCCTTCGCCCAGAGGAGGCGCCGCAGCTCTGGACCTGGACCTGGCCTCCTTCCTGGGAGTGAAGGCCTGCACCTCCTCCTCCTCATCCTCCTGGAGCTCCGGTCGCAGAGAGGGGCCATCAACGGCTGACGCAGCCCAGGATGGGAAGCTGTGGCTGGGGAAGGAAGCTGTGGATGATGGTTGGTCACACGGAGGGCTAGCTGAACCCCGCTTCCATCACTATGGCAACTGCTGTCCGCCATCTTCCTATTGGCTGTGCTGCTGGTTCTGCTGCCCAGGGCGGGGCTAACAGCAATGGGTGGGGGTAGAAGGGCTCAATGATGGAGGTTTATTTCACTAATGCAGTTTAACCATGATATTGTGACCATTTCTAATGAAGAGGTAAACGGGAGCTAAACATAATTTAATTATCACGGTAACCAGATAACAGCTGGGTGTTACCAGTCTGCATACCTGTAATGTTACACAAGAATGTAGCTCAGACTGTAGTATTTTAGTCACACCATGGTACTCTGCTACAAATAAATAAAACATAAATGAAAAAATATTATATTTAGTTATGGTAAGTAAAAAGAAGTATTTTTTTTATTTGTATAGCACCTTTCAAGATGAATATCAATAAGCACGTCACAGCAAAATACCAGAACATGAAAAAGATTTAACCAGAAATACAAATCTAAGAGATGACCTTTTAGCTGTATTTTAAAAATGACCACTGAGTCTACAGATCTGATGCTCAGGGGAGAGCGTTCCAGAATCTGGAGGCTACTGTTGCTAAAGCTCTGTCTCAGCCTTGTATGAAGCTCCCTGATTACATGACCTCAGGTACATCCTGGGGACCTATGGTTTACTGATGTAAGTTGGTGCTTGTCCATGAAGAGCTCTAAAAGTAAAACCAGAATTAATATGAGTATTTGGAATAATGAATTACAGTAATCCACACATGATGAAATAACTGCATGAATAACAATCTCAAGGTCAAATTGTGACATGATGAGACTTAACTTTGCAATATTTCTTAAGTAATAGAAACAAGATTAAACCATAGATGTGACATGAAGATCAAGAGTGAAAACAGAGTCAAAAGTTAACCCAAGGTTCTTCATAGAAAGTTTAGCAAATGAGGCGAGGACCAACAGTTATACAGTATAGAAATCTGTCACAAACTAGATCATCAGCTTTTATTTGTCAAGTTGGAGAAAGTTGCCTGCCATCCTACTTTTAATAGTGTGTAATCACCTGTGCAAGATCTGTGTATTAAAATGTCTTGGGGTTTAAAAGAGATATATAACTAAATGTCATCTGCATAGCGGTGGTAAAAAATGTCCTTGAAGGTGCTCAAAATAAACATATTTTTTTCTGGCATTAATAAAGTATTGTTATTCTGCTTCTGATTGTGGAAATGTGCTAATGAGGGAGCAACTATAACAGAGATAATAAAGGCCCAAAATAAGAAAAAATGTGCCACATTATAGGTAATAAAGTAAGGGACAACAGGTTGATAATTATAAGTTACTAAAGGTTTATGTTTTCACATTGAAAGCTAATATGAAATAAAATCCTTAAAAAATCACAAAGTAAGTTATGTTTTACCACTGCACTGTAATCCATTGTTTAATTTATTTTCAACCTTATGTTTAAGGCTGGAAATCACCTGTTGCAGTTTCTGATTGCTCATAGAGGATCATATGATTGTTGGGGTTTCTCTTTTTTCTCTGTAGTATTGTAGAGTCTTTACCATACAATATAAAGCACCTTGAAAAAGAAATGAATGAATCACTAACATGTGTTCTTCCCTTTGATAGCTTAGATAGACTCCAGCTCTGTGGATGGATAGACAGTGGCTTAAAGGATGAATGGATGATGAACGGATAGTGACTGTGAAAGTATAGACCTGGTGAAGAGTCTCTGCTGTTTGACTTTATAGTTTCTTACAAGAATGGACCTCTGTAAAATGTAAATAAAAGCAGAATGCAATCATCTGCCAGTCATCTAAAGCTTTTATTTTACTGAGAACACATGAAACATGTAAAAATATATCTGTTTTAGGGTTTGATGTCAGCACATTTCAAAAGAGGCAGATAAGCTACAAACAACCTGAGACCTTTTAGTAAAACAGCTGGTTAACATCTGCCAGCTAATGATAATAATCCGTGACATGATTTGGGTAAAAATATCTTCCAAGAGAGGGTTAGAGTTTCTGAGGTTTAAAAAAAAAAGTTTAAAACTGTGTCAATTTTAAAGTCACTCATGAAATAAAGATTTCTGTTTGCATGTATATGTGAGGATTGCCTGATAAACATCTGCAGACAATTAATAGCTGACCCATGACGCATTAAAGGGTCTTCTAAGGAGCTTCCCGTTCTAGTCCAGTTGCTTTCTTTCCTTAGACAATGATGACCTGGATGACTGAGAACCTACACAAACATATTTAAAGGGTCTTCCACTGGGTGGAGCTGTAATGGTGCTGCAGCGCTGTCAGCTGATCAACCCCTAAGAAAGAAACTTTCATGAAAGTGAGCAGCTGTCTGAGAGACTTTCATTCCTATACAAGAAAGGAAAGCATCAAGACAGACACACACTCATCTGAATTGATTAACTACACGTTACTTAATCTATTTTACACATTCATGTACACTAGCAGTCCAAAATTTGGACACACCTTCTCATTCTTTATTTTCACAACTATTTACATTGAATATTCTCACTGAAGGCATCAAAACTATGAATGAACACATATGGAATTATGAATTAAACAAAAAAGTGTGAAATAACTCATGTTGTATTCTAAACAGTCTTCTAAACAGCCGCCCCTTGCCTTGATTACTGCTTTGCACGCTCTTGGATTTCTCTCGATGATCTTCATGAGGTCGTCACCTGAAATGGTTTTCCAACAGACTTGAAGGAGTTGCCAGAGATGCTGAGCACTTGTTGGCCCTTTTTCCTTCACTCTGCGGTCCATCTCATCTCAAACCATCTCAACTGGATTTAGGTTAGGTGACTGTGAGGCCAGGCCATCTGGCGCAGCACTCCATCACTCTCCTTCATGGTCAAATAGCCCTTACACTGCCTGGAGGTGTGTTTGGGGTCATTGTGCTGTTGAAAAATTAATGATGGTCCAACTAAACACAAAGTGGATGGGATGGCATGTCGCTGCAGGATGATGTGGTATCCATGCTGGTTCGGTTGATGTAGAGATGTGTCTGCTACTGAAAATCAGTGTGGCTTTTATCTGGGCTATAATCTGAGGTGCTGTTAACTTGTGATTTCTGAGGTTGATGACTCTGATGAATTTATCCTCAACAGCAGAGGTGACTCTTGGTCTTCCTTTCCTGGGGCTAATACACCATCCATGTGAATTTTTGTCAACATGGTGTAAACCAAATAAAGTAAAAATGCACACTGATAAAGTAAAGCATTCTAAAAAGAAAGAAAGAAAATAGACAACCTGTAAAAGAAACCAACGTGAATGGCTGATATTGAGCAGCGGGAATGGCTTACAACAACAACTGTCAACCACCTACAACACAGTTTTGACATTCCTTCCCAAGTGCTTCAACACCCACAGGCAACTTGTGTCAGCTGACTTTCATGTCACATGATAAGATGGGGCAAGGTCCTACAGTGGCCTTACCTGAATGAGGTGAAGAAGCAGTGATGTGCCAAGTTTCGGATGTCATTGGTCACGTGTTTCTGAAGCAACCTGTTGGGTTTTTTTTTTTCCCCACACATGAGCTGGAGCTTCAAAGAAACCATTACTAGCCTTAACTATTAACCTGTCTTTGACTGTTACTGGGTGGAGGGAAAGATGAATACAGCAAGTCATCCCTGATGATAAACTGCTCCAGAGTTCTCTGCACCTTGGACTGGGGCAAAGCTTCATATTGAAACTGGACCATGACAAAGTAAAGTAAAAGAAAAATTTAATCTGGTGTGAAAATTGGTATTTAAAAACAGCTCTAAATCTCTAAATTGACCAGTGTACTGTATTTTTTTTTTTTTTTAAAGAAATCTACCCCCATCCCTCCCAAATAAACAATAAATAAAAAAGCAAATATGAGAAAATATTAGACAGTAATTCAGAGTCTAATAATAGACACAAAAGAAGTCTAATAACACAAAGTGAATAAAGGTTTGGGCAGTTGAGCAGTCGGTGGGACGTCCAGGCCCTTGCTGTGTGTTATAAATGTGTTAGCCTTTATATGTTAGCCCACCCATAACCCTCATCATCTCACATCATTTCTGCCTCTTAACATCAGCGTCACTCTGACATTACAGACACACCTTCCATTAATACCGCACTGTTGCTGCTTACTTCTGCCACTGATCAGGAATTAGGACCAACTGTGAACATGTTTTACCTGAGCTGTAAGATAAGGTGCGACAAACGTTCCCAAAACATTTCTGCTGTGTACATTTCTATGTACATTTTCAGTTAACAAAGATAACTGACTGAAGGGACACAATCGCTGCCACATTCACATACGTCTCTGTCGCCATGACCACTGGAAGGTTAGAAAGAGCAACGTGCGTGCAGACCATTAAAAAAAAAACAAAAAAAACTTTATTCATAATTAGATCTTTTACAAAAGCAGAAAAATGGAGGTGTCACATAAATCCCACAAACAATTTAAAAAACAAAAAAAGAAGACTAACGAGACAAATTAGAAATAATAACCCTTTGACCAATCACTGGCGTCCTGCTCTTTCCACCAATCAGCTGTTTCAGATGTGAGCTAGCTGATGCTAACAAAAACCTGTAAGCAATAAAGTTTGAAACATTGAAACAGAAATGTGTTCAGCTGTTGGTAGAGTCTCTGAGTGAGAGGGAGAGAGTGGGAGGGGTTTGGCATTTTCCTCTCCTGGGCACAAGGCCCAGGAGATGCTTATCTTTCTTGTCAAGATAAGCATCAATTTTGAGCCTTCCAAACATACCCACAATTCCTAAAACCCCTCTCTTAAAAGGATCTGTTTCTGATCAGGTCATCCAATTAGAGGCTGCCGAGGCCTTCTCCCACTCTGATTCGCTGGCCAGGCTGCAGGTTGAAGCTGAAGTCTTTGGGAGCCTCGAACAGCAGGACAATGGTGGAGCCCAGGTTAAACTCCCCAACCGCCTCCCCCTTCTGTAAGGCCACGCCCCCTTCACCTGCAAACTTCACCGCCTGGTCAGCAATGTAGCTGTGATCATGAAAGGAGCCTTTACTGTAACGAGGTGTGTTGGTATGAAGCTCCTGAAGAATTAAAACAGGAAATGTTAAAATCGATCAATCAATCAGTTAATGAATATTTTAATAAACAGAGTGAACAGGATAAGAAACACCAACAAGAACTGAAAACAAGGAAATCATATTAAAAAAAAATTTTTAAAAAAAATTCATTCACACATGTTCCGAAAATCCACAGGAACACAAAGTAACGTCACCTGGTCGAAGTAAATTCTGATGGAGCCGACATTCGTGGCGCCGACCGCCGTTAAGGAGAAGAAGCCTTGCTGCCATTGGCCGGTGAGCACCACACGCTCGTTAAGGCAAAAGAGCTCTTTGATCCAACGAGCGACGCCCGGGTTCACCGACATTAACGAGCCTAACAAGGAGGGATGCACAAGTGGGTCAGGGTGGGGGTGCAGAGACCACATGGCTGCACAGGGAAACACATTCTCACCTGGAAAGTGACGCCGAAGCTCCACCCTCCAGTCTGTGGGCGAATGGAAGCAGTGGTAGTCACCTGGAGCCAGGTAGACGACAACGTGGAAAAGGTCGCTGTCAGGAGATGAGAGGAGATCGTCCCTGAAGGAGGAGGAGGACGAGGAGTCTGAGGACGAGGAGTCTGAGGACGGAGATAAGCCGGGGTTATACAAGTAAACATCAAACAAGGAGCAAACCTCAAAGATGCCCTCAGGGATTCTACAGGTGTGACTGCATGAATGCATTAATTAATCATTCACTATTTTTTGAGTCTTTATAGGTTCCCAGGTTATACCCCTTTTCGTTATATTAGACATTGTGGAGGGGAAAATAAAAGAAGAGTACTTTAATTTGCCATGTATTCTTGTACTATGTGAGGTCCACATATGGTCACGGTTACATGGAGGTGGTCTGGTCTTACCTTTGCACCGCCTCTTCTGCGGTCCGAGGAAAGTTTCCAGACTGTAGGTGACCCCCTTCACCTGCTCCACCTCAGAGTTCTTTACGCGACCAAAGTGGAGGATCCTTCCATCAGCTGGAGAGGTCTGGAAGAGACCCCAAACAACCAGGGTAACCCCCAAGTTTAACCAGTCTATTGCCTAGTTTAACGTAGTTTGTCACAGGCTAACCCCTGGTCTAGTTCCAAGTTTAACTTCGTCTCCCAGTATATTCCAGGTTAGCTTCAGTTAAACTGGGCGATAGAATTGAGTTTATCTTCCATCTCAAACTTTATTGATCTTTGATGATTTACAGAGCTTTACTTGTTGCACATGTTGTCATGTTACAGCCCTATTCCAAAACTAATTAAATGATCACCTCGAAATTCTACACACAATAGCCCACAATGACAAAGGGAAAAGTTTGCTGAATTTTTTTTAAATTAAAAAGTAAAAACCAAGAAATAACATGAGGATAAGCATCAACAGCCTTTATTTATTAATTAATTTAACTTTTATTTATATAGCGCCAAATCACAACAACAGTCGCCTCAAGGCGCTCTATATAGTAAGGTAGACCCTACAATAATACATACAAATAAAAACCCAACAGTCATATGACCCCCTATGAGCATCAGTGGGAAGGAAAAACTCCCTTTTAACAGGAAGAAACCTCTAGCAGAACCAGGTTCAGGGAGGGGCAGCTATCTGCTGTGACTGGTTGGGGTGAGGGGAGGAAGACAGGACAAGATGGATGAAGATTGCCCCGTCGTCCCAAGTTCAAGATCCCGAGCACTCTGGAGCAGGTCATCATTGACGATGACTCTGTGCATTGCTGCATTCATTTTTTCCTCTACCCTGACTAGTTTTCCAGTTACTGCTGCCAAAAAACACCACGACAGCATGATGTTGCCACCAACATGCTTCTACAGGAATGGTATTGGTCAGGTGATGAGCGATGCCTGGTTTCCTCCAGACATGACACTTTGACAACATCATGAGTTCCATTTTGTTTCATCAGATCAGAGAATTTTGATTCCCTGGTCTGAAAGTCCTTCAAGCAGCTTTTGGGAAACTCCATGCGTGCTGTCAAGTGCTTTTTACTGAGTGGCTTCAGTCTGGCTGCTCTAACATACAGGCCTGATTGGTGGAGTGCTGCACAAATGGTTGTCCTTCTAGAAAGTTCTCGGTCACCTCTGTGACTATGGCCCTTCTACCTCGATCACTCAGATTGGCTGGGCGGCCTGTTCTAGGAAGAGTTGTGGTGGTGTCAAACATCTTCCAGTTACAGATGATGGAGGCCTCTGTGCTCACGGAGACCTTTCCTGTACCCTTCAGTAGATCTGTGGCTCCATACAATCCTGTCTCAGAGGTCTACAGACAGTTCCTTAAGACTTCGTTTGTGCTCTGACATGCTATGGTACCTTATAGACAGCTGTGTGCCTTTCCAAATCATGTCCACTCAACTGAATTTACCACAGGTCAACAGGACTTCTGTCAAGCTGTAGAAACATCTGACGGATGATCAGTGGAAAAAGGAAGCACCTGAACTCAATTTTGAGTCTGATGGAAAAGGCTGTGAATATTTATGTATACGTTATATATTTGTTTTTTATTTTTAATACATTTGGAATAATTTTAAGCCAACCTTTTTCACTATGTCATTCTGGGGTAATGTATGTAAAAGGAATTTCAGAATAGGGTTGTAAAATGACAACATTTGCAACAACTGAAGCTCTGTTGTTACTTTCCTGAGGCACAGCAACTTTATCTCCCAGTTTAACCACGTTTATCTTCCAGTTGAGGCCCTGTCTAAGCAGGAGGAGGAGGAGCAGGTTACCAGGCAGGATGAGGCGCAGAGTGGTCGGACTGCAGGTTTGAGGCGTCGCCTGAAAAATTCTCCTAGATTCCTGTAATGATGTAAATCCTCCACCGCTGCCTCCTGGTGGACAAACAGAGGAACAAGCAAACTTTATTTTACAGTAATAAAACAAGATAGCCAAATAAACTGAGCATGTCCTGACCTGCATGTTGACGCCAAAGGTCCAGATATACAGCGAGTAGACGGGTTTCCGAAGCCAGGTGGGGAGATCCACCCCATTCAGACGACCCCACGTCCGTGAGAGGAAGCGAGTAGGGAAGGAGCGGTACAACGCCACCTGTAGGGGGAAGCAGCAGCTACAGCTTTGAGTTTATCTACATGAGTGGATAAAAATGAGGAGTGGATTAATGAAGAGTCATTCTATAGACTGAAGTTCATGGAGTAAAAAATAGAGAGGGTAAAGGAGGAGATGTGGGGGTGTCGCGAATAAGAATAGATCAGGTAAATAGGGGGAGGGGACTAAAGGGAGATAAGGTATCTAACAGTTTTTTAGGGTGATTGAATCCAATAGATGGGACAGATCAATAAGTTTGTTATCAGTGATCAATAAGAAGTCCTGTTTGTGTTTCTGCTTCTGATTGTTTTAACGCTTTCATTTTCAAAATGCAAACAGAAAATGCTGCGTGACTGCATAAACTGTTCGATTGATCAGATATTGATCAGAGGAGACGGGAAAGGAGGTGAAGCAGGATGTACATATGTAGTTGCTGGCCGCCTTGCACTTTAACCAATTAGAGACTTCTTACCCGGCAGGCCAGCGGCCGCAGAGCGCTCACAGAGAAGATATAGCAGAGGAAGGAGATTGGCCGGTGGCGCCATGTTGTGGGGTGACTCACGCCACCCTTGAGTGCGCTCAGACGGCGACGGAGAGCCAAACGAGGGATCTGAAGCCTGATTATAATAACGAGATTTAACGTGAACATGAATAAGGTAGGAATATTTTTCAAATGCAAGAAAAAAAAAAAAAACCAGAACAGTTTCTTCCTCCCACAACAGCTCCAAGTCATGTAAACAGGTGGGTACAAGCAGGTGAGGAAAAGGCGTAGCTTGTGCTTTGGGAGAGACGGAGCAGGAGCAGATGCTAAAGGATAAGAACACTAAAAGAAGCTAGGATGCTAACAGGGATGACATGATGCCATTCACTCCCCCAAAATAAACTTTCAGCAGCTGGAGTGATGTCATTTATGTTTATATCCTTCAGCCAATAAGATTCAAGGTGGTGACCTGGATACACGAGTCTGACAGGGTGTATGTGTGTGTGTGAGAGTGAGTGAGTGAGCGTGTGAGTGAGAGTGTGTGAGAGTGTGTGAGCGAGTGCGAGTGAAAGTGAGTGAGCAAGCGTGTGAGAGGGAGTGAGCAAGCAAGTGAGCGAGGGAATATGTGTTTGTGAGAGAGAGAGAGAGCGAGAGAGAGCGAGTGAGCGAACGAGTGTGTGAGAGGGAACAGGCAAACGTGTGAGAGTGAGTGAGCGTGAGAGCGAGTGTGTGTGCAAGGATGTGTGTGAGTGAGTGTGTAAGAGTGTGAGAGGGAGTGAGTGTGTGAAAGGGAGCGAGCATGTGTGTGAGTGAATGAGTGTGTGAGGGAGCGCGAATGAAAGCGCATGAGTGAGAGATGTGTGAAGAAGTGAGCGAGCGCGTGAGAGGGAGTGAGCGAGCAAATGAGCGAGCGAATAAGTGAGTGATCAAATATGTGTGTGTGAGAGTGAAAGCGAGTGAGTGAACGAGCATGTGAGAGGGAGTGAGCGAGCGACTGTGTGTTTGTGCAAGAGAGAGTGAGTGAGCGAGCGTGTGAGTGAGAGCAAGTGAGTGAGCAAGTGTGTGTGTGTTTGTTTGAGAGAAAGTAAGCGAGTGAGTGAGTACGTTTGGGAAGGGGGCTTTCTATCTTGACTGCTTGTTTAGCAGGTCAGCTATTTTAGCTTTAGCCTAGCTTACTCTGTTAGCCTCTTTTCATTTGATCTTGTGCTAACCTGCAAGCTAGGATGCTAACAGGGATGGAGGCTGATTTCACAGTTTGATGACATGATGTCATTCACTCCCCCAAAACAAACTCTCAGCAGCTGGAGTGATGTCATTTATGTTTATATTCTTCAGCCAATAAGATTCAAGGTGCTCACATGATACACGAGTCTGACAGGGTGTATGTGTGTGTGTGAGAGAGAGTGAGTGTGTGTGTGAGAGAGAGTGAGTGAGTGAGAGCGAGTGAAAGCAAGTGAGCGAACGAGTGGGTGAGAGGGAGCAAGCAAATGTGTGAGAGTGAGTAAGCGAGCATGAGTGAGAGCGAGCATGTGTGTGAGTGAGTGAGAGTGTGTGACAGAGTGCGTGTGAAAGAGAGCGAGCAAACGTGTGAGTGAGTGAGAGCGAGCATGTGTGTGTGAGTAAGCGTGTGTGAGTGAGCGAGTGAGAGTATGTGAGAGAGTGCATGTGAAAGCGAGTGAGCGAGCGAACGTGTGAGTGGCAGTGAGCGAGAGTGTGAGAGGGAGTGTGAGATTGAGTGAGCGAACGAGTGTGTGAGAGGGAGTGAGCGAGCGAGCGTATGTGTGTTTGTGTGAGCCTGCATGTGTGCATTTGGGAAGGGGGGGGGGTTTCTATGGTGACTGCTTGCTTAGCAGGTCAGCTATTTTAGCTTTAACCTAGCTTAGTGTGTTAGCCTCTTTCCATTTGATCCTGTGCCAACCTGCAAACCCAGTTAGAGATAACCACTGATGCTAATCCTGCCGCAACACACACACACTCAAATCCTCTTTAACACACGCTCTTCTTTCACACCTGCGACTCTCAGTCCTTTGTTTTCAGAGGGTCAAAAGTATTTGGACACACCGATATCATTTTAAATGTAAGGACAGTTTGACTGCTGAAGAACCCACAGACCACGTGCTGGTCCTTCAGCTGGTTTCTGCTCTCTGCCTTCAGTTTTAATCACTGAAATGCTACACTGAGGTCAGCTTACGGACTTCTCTCCCATCATTCTGGTTCAGCTTGTTCATCTGTCTAAGGATCATTTTTCAGATATTTTAAAGTCAGATCTTCCTGAGTGTATCCAGAGGTTAGTAAGCACTGTGTTTCCCTCCATGACGGCATCTCTTGATCACAGACTTTCTCCTCACAGAGACTTCTGATGCTGTCAAGTTGTTTTCCTGAACATGGAAATAATTTTGTCACCACGCCCCTTCAGTGCCCTCTCAGGTCTGTTGCTGAGCAGATTTTTTTAACAGTGATCGAGATTATTGATTGGGACACTGATAAAAAGTTTCTGCTCTCTGATTGGTTTGTTTTGGTGTTTCAGATCAATGATGGCCTCTCTCACCTGTATTGATGTCTCTTTGGGCCTCACATTTTGAACATGAAAATCATAAAACAAATTCAGAGATCACATCTGCTCCATGAGTCCTGGAATAATGTCAGCCGTCCAATTACTTCTGACCCCGTGAAGACGGCGGCCCGAGTAGTACCTGCACTTCCTGATCTGTGGATCTGATTCGTTAAATTTCAAACTCTGAGCAGCGTCCCACCTCTGTCCCTTCTTATTGTACTTCTAAATGAAACTGTACTCACTGTTTGTGTAAATAAAGTTTTTCTGTCTTTCCTCTCCCACCTGAATCGTGCTGTCGTTCTCCTTCTCACCCCTCCTCCATCTTTATCGCTCTCTCTCTCTCCTTTGGGAGCTCGCCTCTGCCGCCTCACCTGCCGCAGCAGGTCACTCTCACCGCGCCTGCTGTCGCCATGGCGACCAGAGAAGAACCTCACCATGAACAAGCGTTGGGCGAAGACGCCGCCACAGGAGAGCGAGCCGGCCGACGACACATCAGGATGACGAAGAGTTAAAGAGGAGACAGAGAGAAAGAGGAGTGTCCGCAGAGAGCAGACAGAGAAATGAGAGGGAGACGGAGGAACGCAGAGAGGAGGAGGAGGAGGAGGAGGAGGGCATAACGCTGAACAGCTCCTCCTCTCAGTTTATTAATAGCATGAAGGAGGAAGAAACTGTCAATCATTAATCACTGATCATCCATTCACACAGAACCTTAAATTAAAGCTTTATTTTTTATTCTTAGGGTTAAAATAATTATTATATTTTGAAAAACTATAGTTTTTTGTTCTATTCATCCTCATTCTATCCTCGTTGTTCTAATTTTTGCATGTTAGAGGGATTAAAACAAAAATAATTGTTTAAAATACTTTTGTTGAGGACAGCATTTTAATTAATTAAACTTTTAAAAATGTATTTTTAAAAAAACTCAAAAAACGGCCATTGTTAAATTATTGATCAAATTGTGACATTTTCAGTTTTTATTATTTGAAATAAGTGTTGAGAATTAAATTATTATTTTTAATTATTTTTAAATGACAAATCTGCACAAAAGATTATTAAATTTATATTTCTATACTTTATGAAGAGTTTATAAATAAAGCAAATACACAGTTAACATGTTCAAATTTTTATTTATAAAGCATTACAGAATATTATATTTTTTTTTATTATTATTATTATTAAGAATAAAATTTAAGTATCATTAGGTTTAAGGTTATTTTGTAAGAATTATTTAATAAAAAAAACAAATTTCTCTGATAAAAAGTAACAAAATTAATGATCAAATTTTTTTTAAAGCACAAGTGAAAAAAGCCTTCTGATCATTTTCAGATATGATCAATAAAACTGCAGATAAACTCCAGTCACAGTCCAACCAATTAGAGTGAGACAACCGTGAGGAGAGGGGCAGGGCCTGCCTGAGTCACATAACTTCACCTTTCACCCAGATACCCAATCACAGGGCTCAGGCTGACCTGCTATGATGTCACCATATTGTGAGGTCTGGTTTTT
>VURO01004390.1:2974-17000 GCA_015108175.1 Pelvicachromis taeniatus | reverse complement strand
GCCTTTTTGATAAGTGAGGTTTGCGTCATGATTAATCTTTTCAGTGAACGCTCTCCAAACATCAGGTGCAGATATAAGTCTAGTTTATGGATTTGTAAAACCACTTCAGATTGTTTCGGATGATTTACAAGCTGGATCTGGTACTATTTAGCTTGCACACAGGGCTCTCTTCAGATCAAGACTTGGACTCTTTTTAGTGGCTTACAGCGTGAAAGAAAAAAAAGTGCTATTTAGTTTTTTTCACCTTTTTTTTTTTTAACTTCACATAGACGTTTGCTTTGCACAGTGGATTTCACAGACAAGGACACACAAACCCAGCCCATCCTTCTAAACTACGTTTTTATTTTCCAGCATAAATTGACAAAAGGTACAAAAGTCACCAGAAATTCAAAATAGAATGTTCAAAATGTCCTCAAATGTATTATATGCGCATGATTTTGCAAATTACGCATGTCTTTAAGTTATCACTGGCAGTATGGAGCTTCCCTGCTACATAAATCTATCAAGGTTCAATATGTAAAATCATATCAGGCAAGGTTCTTTAAAAGATATGCGCAATTGCAGTATCACTGTATGCTCCTGCCCTCCAGCTTCTTGTCAGGTTTGGCGTTCTTATGATAGATCATATCATTAAAAAATTAAGAATAATCCCCCACTTCCTTAAAATTTACCCTGACATGTTTCGTGTCTTTGAAAATGTCTGGTTCTTGACATGAATTTGCCTCGTGGCTGTGTGCGTTCTGTGGTCTGTGAGCCACACGCATCTAAACATGAAGCTGAGAAAACAGAGCAGAGCTGAAGCTCCTGTTACCTTAAAATTACAGCGTGTGATCCATAATGTGGAAACATGGTGACAGAGGATCCCGTGAGCTGCAGAGCAAAGCAGATCCAGAGCCCAGCCGTCTTGCTGTGACTCACACTAAAGGCTTAAACGAGAAAGTACATGATGGACACAGGTGCAAAACCTGCTCCTCCAAAATGGGCAATCACTTTGCTTCAGAGATTGTGTGCCATGCTTGTGAGTACTTTTTCCAACAACTGAAAACTGAACAGCACTTAATCCAAGTAAGATGGAAAAGACAACAGCAGCAGTTCTTTAATATAGACGTCAGTATAACGCTTCATAGTGTGGCGCACAAAATTACTAGTTACTACAGTGCACAACTTGCGATGGAGTACTCAGTATTATGATCCTCCTCGTCGCTTTGATGGAACACGTTAGTCAAGTCATCACGAAGATGAAGTAATGAACTGCTTGATAACAAGCCTGTAAGACAGCTTGGGATGCCTGGAAACAGTAACTAATTTTGAAGTCGTTATTAATAAATGATGAACTGTTTCCTGTACTGGGCTGTTTTGATGTAATCAGGAAGAAAATGGTCAAAACTCATAAACCACTGATTATGTATGATTCACCAGCATGGATCTCACTGTCTTTTGTCCTGTGACTCATCAAAAACATTTATTTGTTCCTTTTTTTTTTCTTTTTTTAAACAGACAAACTAATCATTAAGAACTATACATTGGGTACATAATCCAGGTGTTAACCTTTAACAACATAAATATGTCTCATTTGTTTCTTTGTAACTGTCTGTTTTGAAAGAACTGCAGCTACATCCCATGTGTAACCAAAGAAGGTAAGCCCAGCACCAAAATAATACAAGTAAGCTGTTTTGGCCAGAAGTGCACACAGGAATGCTGTGTGTTTGATGGTACACTAAAGCAAGTGTAAACCAAGGTATTGTTGGTTATTTCTCTTCTATTTAACTCATAGTTTTGAGGCATTTTAAATCTTCAATTCAAACACCACATTATTTGTAAAGTTTGGACCTCCAAATGTAACTTAACCCCTCAGAGACTCTTAGAAGAATGGACAAGTTAAGCCCAGTTGAGCCATGGCAAGAATTATTTCCATGAACTCAAGGAGTCCTTATGCCCAAGCAGTTGAAAAAAAAAAATTGCACAGCAGCAATGGGGCATATATATAAATATGCATTTTGATAGAAAACAGACTTTGTAAAATATTTTTGGAAACTTGTAAAATCTCTCACAGTCATTCTGAAAGCATCACTTTTATAATACTGATTGCACGTGGCACCAGCTAAGAGCAATGGCACAGTTCACATCTTTAGAGCAGAAGCCTGGAAATGACCCACCTTTCCACCAATGGATATACGCAGGCTGTTTTTAATGCAATAGGTCCGATCAAATATGATTTCAGCGACAAAGCTTTACTCCTAAAAAACTAACTGTCAGCTTCTTTTTGCCATATAATTATTCTAAGCATACCGGTTGGATATATTTTCCACTCAATGCCAACAGTGTGCTCACCTATCAGCTGTCACTGATTCTCAAACTAAAGCACTAAATGTGAGTCAAACACTGAGCCCAACAAATGTTCGCTAGTCATTAAACAGCATTGAACTGCTATTAACAGTATGAGCTGTCTGACCCTAAAGCGCGTATTTATTTCAGTAGTTTCAGTGGAAAACTGTCTTTGCCTGGCTCTAACCAGATCACTGACACTAAAGCCAATTATGCACTCAGAGCTAACAGGCAGGTTTGCTTTGCTTCTTGGAGGGAATGAACATTTTCCACTCTTTTCACACAGACACAGAAAATAACCAAGACGATGTCGCAGTGATGCGATTCAGGATATCTCTCACTTGTCTCGCAAACATTGTTTGTTCATTTACTACACCCAGGATAATAGAAAGGTGGGTGTGAGTTTTGGAATGGCTTTGAAGGATACTAATTCAGACAGTTACAGAAAAGCTTCCTTACAAACTGGGGAATCTGATGTTTGAACCAGAAACAAAAGAGATCTTTGAAGTGCATTACAGAAACTCATGCAGCATTTTTCTGCTTTCACCTCGTGCAGACCGTTCTTGTTATGAAACCGATCTCCTGCAAATCCCTCACCTCTGTGGAAATATAAAACTAACTCCATGGAATTCTCTTTTCAACTGCTCTTTGTTTCTGAATCAAATAGTCTGTTTCATGTCTACAGTTTCATATTAATTTTAACAGATTTGGGAACATTTCATATAGCATGTCAAAACTTTGTTGAGGCTACTGTATATAGCTCAGACCAGACTTTATTATCAAAACAGGCATTTTTAAGTAATTGTTGACCAAAACAATTGGAGTGAAACTGAGAAATATATTCGAGCCTTGCAATGAAGGTCTGAATATACTTTAAATATAATTGTATTTAAATGTAATTCAGTCTAATTAACAGTATGCCACATGTTGCTGCTCTGTAGTGCGCTACTTAAGATAATTTGTTACGTAAGTCTAGCATTTTCATTTTCTCATGTTTTTTGTATTCACAAAGTTATACAAAAACTAACAAAAAAATTATTATGTTTTTGTTACTTTTGTCATCAACAATAAAGAGCAACTGTGAAGTGCCCAAAAAAAAGCATGTTTAGTTGTACTTTGAAACAGTAAAGCCATAAAGATACGCTGAGCCACCTTCGGTCCTACCTGAGTATGTGCAAATAAATCAGAATGCTTCATTAATAGTAAACAAAAATATAGCATAACCTAATAGCTTTAATTTCATGTTGACTAAAGTGTAGCTCCAGATAAAGCAGAGCGACGATGTGTTAAATCTTAAAAGATGTGGGAACAATTTACTGTAACTTGTGAAACAGCATGTAAGTGGTAAGAGTCGTTATTGTCTACTCTTTTGTACTCTTGCCACGAGTCCACAAATGCTCTCAGGGCTGAAGCATGTGCTTTCAGTGTTGGTCCTGAATGAATGAGCAAGCTCCTCCTTTCAGACGGCGTCTCTGCCTGTGAACATTAGAATCGAGACATATTACATTCCACACAATCACGAGGGTAAGTCAGTCATCATTGCTTGTAATGAAATAAGTGAAGCTCAGGATTCCTTATAATAAGGCCTGCAACGCTAATGGTAACGTGTAATAACAGTGTTATAAGAATAGGCTAGGCTAATATATAATTCAGCCCACACTCCTAATAATGCCTTTTCATTTAAAAATGTGTCATTTCCTTGTTCTACCTTCCTTTTATCACTAGAAATAAGGCAACTCTGTAAGGCGATTAGTATGTATTTTTAGGTACCAAAAACAACATCCTAATTTCAGAAGAAATACATGGTGAATGTTGGGAAATTACACCCTAAATCACATGCCAAATTGTGGTGCTACCTGATATTACCATAACGGTTGGATTGAGGACTATTCTTCTGTCGCACGTAAATCAAAACAGAAAAGCAGCTAGTGGTGCTTTTAAAGCGACAACCTCCTGATGATGCACAGTGCTCCTTTGGCCCCAACCATCACAGTCCCCACTCTTTACACATAGGAACAAATCCAGGCCACATTTACCGTGCCCCTAGTATACCCCGTTTCAGTTTTGATATGTAAACTTCATTGTGTCTGTCAGTTTTACGATTTCACAGAATAATTGCTTTGATTGGAAGCAGCTTGTTTCTGTCTTTTCTGATGTTGCTGTAGCAAAATCCAGTGTTTTTTTTTCCCTTTCTTTTTACTGCATGCTGTAAAATAGCTCATCTGTGACTTGGGCTGTATTACCACAGAGTAGATCCAAAGACACCTTCATAGCCCATTATACTCATTTACATAAAAAAGCATCTGTTCTTCAGAGCCATTGGTGGCATGTTTTCTGCTTGTGCTGTGTCCTCAGCACTGTGAATTTGTCTTGACACTGATCATGACCGTTTTTTTTCTCAGTCTGAGTACTGATCTTAACTTTTCATAAAAGGCGGCCTTCACTATTTTATTTTTTTTAAATATCTTCCTTATCTGACCACTTCCCCCATGGCCGGCTAGAAGACTCAGTGTGGGAGGCAGCCTTCTGTCATTCTGACACAGTGGCCATTCTTGTTGAGCTGTTTCTGGAAGAGCAGGACTTTAGCTGGTGCTTTTTGTCTCTTGAAATATGCTGACATTTACCCTCTAGTTCTTTCTTAAAATGTCAAGGCTACTCATCACTAGTGAAACCCTTAAAATGATTTGCAACATTCAGACTTCATGTCTGATTAGGAGACATTTGGGTAGAGTAACCAGTGAATAATAAAATTAGTTCTTGCCATGGAAAAGCCGCTGTGTGAGAGTGTGTGTATACTTTTCTTTTCTTTTCTTTTCTTTTCTTTTCTTTTCTTTTCTTTTCTTTTCTTTTCTTTTCTTTTCTTTTGTCAAATGTCATATTGTCACAGCTTTTAGGCATGTTCAGGGCAAATAATTATGGTTCAATCATGAGATCATCAATGAAGTACAAAATTAAAAGGAAAACACAGAAATGAGTGTCAAGGGAGTACAAAGAACGTTCCAAGCCTCACAATGCTGTTTCATATGAAGAAACAGCAACAATTGTTCAAAGGCATCGGCTAAAAAAAAGAATATTTTGGCTATCCATAATTCTGTAATAGCAGAACAAATTGAGGCTCTTTTAACTTTGGTTTATGCGTCATAATATCCTGTTAGCACTATCTTTTAGTTTTAGCCATGATGATAAGATGAAACGTGACATAGCTGTGTGAGCATCTTTTAGGACTTCCAGCAAACAAACATCCACAATGTTGTTTTAAACTCATGTGTAAAATGTAGCGCTGTTATCTAATAACCAGAGCGATCGTCAGCTATTGAGTGTAAACATGTAACGAAATGGAAAAACATCAGAGGGAATGATTATCACACATTCAATCAGATAAAGACTCCAGTTACTGCAAGTCAGCTTTCACTGTCTCATGTTTCCTGCTGAGCTGAGCTTTCTACTGTCCAGCAGAAAGCCCCAAAAACCTGCTCTTAGACCCACCCACAGTAGTGCACATTGTCATTCCTGAGAACACATCATGACACATTATTGCATGAATGAATGACTAAAGTTTATTTTTCAGATAATATTATATGTAAAACAAGTCGGGCTGACTAAGTGTTTAAGTACAGTATTAAAAGCCCTCAGCCTTGGGACCCAGCCTTGCTGCTAAGGAGAGCATGTCTGCCAAGGCTCTCTTCTTTTGATCCGTGTTTACCTTGATGTTGTCTGGTACAAGCACCTCTGCAGTGCAGCCTGAGAGATAAAATGCTGGGACTCCCACATGAGCCTGTTACTTGCATCACAGCTGAAATGGCAACAAGTAAAAGTTATATTTATTTGTGTAGTTATTTCTTTATTAGCTGAGAGTGATTACAGTATAATAACTTAAATACTTCCATATATGTGCATAGAGGTACTTCACTGCAGACACAGGCAGGTGAATAGATGCTGTTTAATGCAAGTGTGTAGACTTACCTTGTGTTTGTGTTTAAGGCCATACATGTGCTCCTATGAGCAGTTACCACCACACTGACAGCATGTCTCCCCTCGCCCACCCACAGACAGTTATTGCTAATTTTGGATACCCTTACAAAAAAGGAATTCACATTTTGGCTTGAAAGGAGTTAAAACATTAAAATGTTACTGGTATTCTACAAGTAATGCCAGGAACAACCTCTTTAACACTTTTCTAAAGATCTTTTAGCACGGTGTTTTCTTTCTTTCTTTCTTTCTTTCTTTCTTTCTTTCTTTCTTTCTTTCTTTCTTTCTTTCTTTCTTTCTTTCTTTCTTTCTTTCTTTCTTTACTCAAGTGCTGTTTGTTTGTGACCTTGAATATTCACTTTCCCAGATTTCTCAGTTTTTCAGGAGAAGAAGGTCTGATATCTCAGCCTTGGCATTTTGCCTCTTAGAAACCTTGCTTTCTCGGCTCTCCCACACACTCGTGCCTTTATCCTCACCCTCTTTAAGCCCCACACTGAGGGTAATATTAGGATTAATACATTGCTGACGGTAGAAAAATGATAATAACAGTAATTTGACTTTGACAGTTCTTTCCAAATGTTTAAGGTGAAAGAAAGAAATTACTCCAAAGCCAGTAATTGTTAAGCCAGGGCAAACACATCAGGAAACAATAAAATATCAGTGTTACAATATGGGCAAGTCAGTTTAATTGAGCACAAGATGTGAAATCTCTCTCAAAATATAAGTTTTGCTAGCGGACTCTCTGCTTATACACTCAAGCAAGGCTGCTCTTGGACAAGGGGCGGCGGGGGGAAGACACTACGACTTGCAGCTGTTAAATGTTGCTGTCTGTGTTTTTTTATCGAGGACGTTTTCGTCTGGCAGTCATTCGCGGCCTTCATAGTTCTTGCTCTTTTGCTGGAACAAAACTTAGTCCTTCAAGAGGATGGACAAAAAAACAAGGAGTAACCTAAAAAAGTATCATGTTGGAACTGATGCTCTTCGACTAGTGCAAAGCACATGGGTTCAAACATGCTCACATCCAGATCTCATGCACTGCCGTTCACTGATGTCAGGGTTCCACTGGGATCCGCTGCAAATCAAAATCCCAGGAAGCTTCTGCAAAAAGAAAATAACCTGAGCATTCAAAATATACTCTTCCTAACATCACTGTAGGAATGTTTTGAACTGGACCGTGTACAGTGGCAGCTTTCAGAAGGTTGCTGTGCCCACTTTTGAGTTCATGTGGTTTACTGCCACAGCAGTCCTGGTTCATCTTTCCATAGTTAGCTACAGAGACTTTTCATTTTAATCAAATACAAACTTATTTTCCCAGATGTTTTTCCTTCCCACACTGAGTCAGTTTTTTGCTTGCTACATCTGTTTTGTAATGCCTGGTCTTACAACATGCATAAATAAATGCATAAGGAAAAATGAACGCAACCGTGAGAGTCAACATCGGACGACTGGTGATTGGCTCAGAGATTGATTTTTACTGAGCTCAGTCTTGATTTGGACGTTGCGGTTTCATTGGGAACAAAATGCAAAGTTGCACTGCACTGGCGTATTGGAAACAGACAGCAATCTGAATAAAGCTGAAGCCCAATCAGGTCAGTTTGACACTGCCTGGAATGAATTTAACAACAGAGATATGGTTTGAATATTTACATGTCAACTCTGCTTTAAATGACAAAAAGCAAAAGGAAAGAAAAAGCTCTCTTTGAATTTGTTAACTACCTTTATTTATTTATTTATTTTTTTAGCTTAGTGTTCTTGGCAGTTGTTACAAGATATTTTAATTCTGTATAGCAGTGAAGTTTATCATCATATGGCAGTCGCTTACTTCATGTTCCCAAGTCCAGCGGCGCATGGTAGCACCTGTGTGGCAGTCAAAACAGAGAAACAAACCAAAAAGTTGCACTGCTGTCATCTGTTCAGCAGCTACTATCATAGCCCCTTTTTCACTGCTTTCTCTCCAGTTTGATTTTTGTTTTTAAATAACTCAGATGTGATTCCACAGCAGACATTACAGTCTGCCTATCTTTAAGCAATGTTATACAAAATCAGTCACATTTGTCCTCTTTTGGCCGTGCAGTTCTGGACAGTAATTTATTATTATGTCTGACTATGTGTGTTTTTTATTCATATAAAATAAAGTCTTTCTGTGTCATGGATAGTCTTACATTTACTAAGACCAGAGTGACTTCAGTGGGAGTCTGACTTTTCCTAGTAGACGCCATCTAGTGGCTAATCATGAAACTGGCTCTTACCAAAGCAATATCTCTCAGTGATGTATGTGAACAGCTTCCTGCTGCTACGATTTTTACATTTTGTATTTCTTCCTTTTTAAAAAAAAAATAATTTTTTTTTTGCAGTTAAATTATTACCTTTAATGAATGGGGAAAATAACCACCTGGTAAAGAGAAAAATCATTATCTTAGACATAATCGGGCTGAAAAGTGATTAAAAATAAACACAACAGCAGTGACAAGAAATAATACGAACAGGTGTGTTGAAATATCAGCTGATGATGTAACAGAAGTGAATAAAACATTGAGACGTTGTACTCTCAGTTCTTCCAGTGTGCTGCAGGGCGATTGGTTCAAGTGCTGTAATACACCAGTGGAAGCTTGGGTAGGAACCGGTAGTGTGTGTGTGTGTGTGTGTGTGTGTGTGTGTGTGTGTGTGTGTGTGTGTGTGTGTTGAAAGATACTCATCCCTCCTGCAGGTGTCACTGTTGTCATTTTCCTGTCAGCCGTTCTGAATTCACTTCCATTGTTTAGAATATAAAGGCTGAGTGTTACAGACAACCATGAAGTCTCTCTTCTTTATTAGTTCCATAAAAGTCATAGTGCATAGTTGGTCCGGGAAGAATCACTTTAAATACTGTGAATTTTACAAACAATAATTCATTAATTATCTAAACTATTAATCACACACAATCACAAAAAATGTAAATTGAAACAAAACTCAAATGTTAATTTTTCATAGGTTCTAACAGTTGGTTTGTCTTTTCCTCCTTCTGAGTTGCCAAAATTCAATAATATAGCCACATAAACATAACCCTACCCCTAGCCCCAAACGGGTTACCAGTGAGCTGTGTCCATAAATATAAAGAATGATATTAGTCAGTGTATACCCTGACAATGTTGAAGTATGCAATTCAATTAAATTTCCATTCAATTCAATTTTATTTATATAGCGCCTCAACAACAGTCGCCTCAAGGCGCTTTACATTGTAAGGTAGACCCTACAATAATACATACAAAATTGTATTATTGAATTATGGAAAATTGTTATTTTATTGGGTTTTTTTATAGGTCATTTGTAAAACAAAAAAGAAGCAGAAGATAAAAAAGGAGAAGAAGAAGAAAAAAAGAGAGCTGCTGTAGTTTTGGTTAGATCATGTGTGTCCTGTTTCTTTTACAACAAGTCTGAGTGTCAATATTTGGTATGCCCACCATTATTCTTCAACACAGAGTGATCTCTCTTAGGCAAGCTTTATTGTAGATTTTTTAAGTAGTCTTTAGGAACACGTCATCAGACTTCCTGAATGACATTCAGAGCTCTTCCCTGGATGTTGGCTGCCTATTTTTGTTTTGCTCTCTCAAAGAGGGCCAATCCATGACTGACAGTGTTCCATTTGATGTTTTTCTAACCAGGTATGCATTTGTAGTTTGGGATGATTGCCATGCTGAAAAATTATCCCACTGCCAATCAGATACTTTCCAGATTATATTGCATGGTATTGTGCCGTGGATCAAAACCTGATGTTATGGTTCTGTTTCCAACACCACAGGTTAAAATGTAGCCCAGAGCATTTCAAATTTGGATGAATCCTTCCATAAGACCTGTTGTCACTCATTTTCAGCTCAGTTCCTGTGTAATATTTCCCTCTTTTCCTTCCCTCAGGATAGACAGCCACCTTTCCCCTGAGACCATTTTTGACATTTTTGATATCAAAGATATCCGATGAGGTGTCAGAAAAAACATAGACGGATCAGTTGAAGAGCCAGGTGTCTCTGGTCCTGTGACATGATTTTTCAGAAACTGAAATATGATCAATGTTAATGAATAATGTTCATCTGCTGTAGATGGATATTGTTTTAGGTCCAGTTTCCTACCAAACCATGCAGGGTTTGCTAAGTTTCAGCTAACTGTTCTTTGAAAATCACTTTATGTCTGTCAAACTGTTATTTTTGGGTTTTCTTCATAGAGTCATCAAAAGAAATGGGAACAAATGATGGGTTTTTCAGACTGCTAGTAACAAAGTTCTTTAAGATGTAACTTAAAATTGTTTTTTTGTTCAGTTGACTGTTATGTGTAGACATAACACTGGTTTATCGCGTGATTTAGGTGACTTTTTATTCTTGAATGATTCATAGATCAGTGTTACATGGCACAACAAACAACAACAGCAATAATAATAATAATAATAATAATAATAATAATAATAATAATAATTGCTCTGGAATCAGAACTGAAAAAGCAACCCATGTCCAAAGAAACACTCCATAAAGTCTGAAAAACCACTTAAAAGAAAATCTGTTTCTCTGGAAGAAAACTATAAAGAAACAAGGGTTTGCTCAAACCTTTTGTTCAGCAGTGTTTTTGTGTAGTGTACAACAGTGATTGCCTGAGGTAGTAAGCTTTATCAGTGTTTCAATCACAGTGAGTCGCAGGAAAGCTGACGGTAACATTGGTCAGTTTTTGGGCTGCTTCAGAAAAGAGGAAAACTACGTCTATAGAAGTAAGAAAATGAGTGCCAGGCAGATCGTAGACGTGTACAGAGATGAGTCAGTGTGTCTTGATATAACAAGTCACTGCCACTCACAAAAACCTAATAATCCATCCTCCGGGATCATGGTAAGAAACACCATATTCACTGTGTTGCTGTTCAGAGTAAAGATGAAGACGGAAATAGAGATCACGAGGATGGTGACAGGGCAGGAAGAGGAGACGACATGGAGGTGAGTAAGAAAAAGAGCAAATAGTGTAAGATGACATGTAAAGGAGCTCTTCCAAAGTGTTGTTATATGTTAAAATTTTATAAAAGACGTGGAAAGCACCTTTAATGTAAAATAATTTGTTTTGTGGACTTCAGCACCCAGACACTTAAACATGGATTTGGTTCTCCTCCAGAGGATGATTACATGACACGATCTTGTCAAGAATCTTGTTGTGAAGTGATTATTAATAAATATGTACTTTCCACAGATTCACTGTAGACAGCATCAGATTAGGTTGACAGCAAACCAAGAAATAAGTTCTTGTATGGTTCTAAAACAATAAAAATGATAAAAAAAAATATATAAACATTTGGTTTGTATTTTTCATGTGTTTTTATATATACATACACTGGCCACTTAATTTGGAACAACTGTTCAGCGGTTTATTAACACTAATTTCTAACCAGCTAATCACATGACATCAACTCAGTGGATTTCGACGTGGTTAAGGCCACCAGCTGAATGTCAAACCAAGCACCAGAATGGGGGAGAAGGGTGGTTTGAGTGACTCTGAATGTGGCATGTTTGTTGGTGCCAGATGGGCTGGTTTGAGTACAACATGTTTATCTTCTAGGATTTTCCAACAGACTGTCTAACCACTCTGTGTGAAACTGCTCGCGTTGTTTATATCTTTTGTGTTATCTCGTGCTTATCGTTGGTTTTCCCATGTACATTGCATTTCTCACATAACCCCCAGCAAACTAGCTGTCTGCGTATCAGGTCTTTGTTTTTTTTCACTTGAGAAGCCGAACCTGTTCGCTCAGGCCCAGGTTATACTAGCATCCTTGTTGTCACCTAGGCTACGCGCTATCTCTCTGCATTCCAGTGTGTTGCATACATTCTTGCGAGGACAACACAGTATATGAGAGTTAGGTGCAAGTCAAGGTGGCAGCTTTCATTATGATGATAAAAACAATAAACATTGTAAAGCAAGTCAACTGTGAAGAGCTGATGCCAATCACCTTTCTTCTCCAGGTCTACATTCGCCATTGCAGTGAGTTGCTGCCATGTGATTGGCTGATTCGATGTTTACGCTAGAAAGCAGTTAAAACAGGTGTGTCAAGTGAAATTGTCCCACGAGTATACAGCGTGCAATCCACACAGGGAGAATTAACTTGAATGTCAGAACTCGAAACAGTCAAAGAGGCAATGATTCACAAAGATAAATCTGCATTTGTCTCAATGTCCCACTGATTAAAATTTAAACTAAGTAACCTTAGTAAATAATCCTACGAAATAATCAGGATTCCTTCTTAGCTGCTGAATCAGTTGATGAAGACGGAAGACGCCGCTTCTTGTCGGGCTTGGGTGTGTTCGGGGCCACAACTTTATGATCTGCACTGTGAATTCATACCGCAGCTCCTCGTCCCTCTCCACTCTGCCAATACACATCCTGAGAAAAAAAGGACTGAGTGCTCTCCAAAATTTTGAGGTTACACTGCAGCATTTTGTGCACCCCTTCCTATACTAACAAAGCCTCCCTTCAATGTTTTATTTACACCTTACTGACATGCCTTACCCACCAAAATTATCCACTCCAACAAGTGTCTCTTCCTCATTTAAGTATGACTGCATTTAAAATGAATGGACATATTAATGAGCGCACTGAGCTCTGTGATGCCTTTATTTGAAGGACCTTTTTTGTCGAATACGTGGAACATGTAATCCTCCCTCAAGCATCTTTCCACCTCAATTAACAATCTCATCCAAAAGGATGCCCTGCTCCTCCAAGCACAAGTCAGAGTGACACTGAGAGTGCAACACTCACAATGAACAGGGTCACACTGCACCACGCTGAGCAGGCAAAGGCAGTGCTTACAGTGGGGAGCGTGCTTTTTGTGCAGCACCAACTTATATGGCAAATTACTTTTCATTTAAACATTTCTGAAACACTACAATAGGTATTCATTCACCAGTACTTCTACAGTTGTGCAAGAGTGCAACTTCACGCTAAATCATAATGATGTCCTGCATGGATGTGAAGAATAGAGGGGGTTTTTTTCCCCTTTTGTTGTTTAGTAAATTTCTTCCTCAGGACCGTCTGTAACACGAGCTTGTGCTTCTCAGATTTTTTTTTTTCTTTCTTTGGTCAGTTGGCTTCAACTTTCCGAACTTCTCTTCAGTGGACTTATTTTTCTTATGTTTCCCTGCAAAAAAAAATAAAAATAAAAGAAGGAATAATTACATGAATCCATTTGAGAGTGCTGATTTTTTCCCCTACATATTATACAAGTTTTGGACATATTCCCCATACTCTGAATAAAAAGAACATCCTCTTTGAAACAGTGGATACAGTTAAATGAGACATTATTAGAAGACATCAAACCCAGGGTCACGGGAGCCTATACCAGCTGTCTTGGGGTGAGAGGCAGGGTACACCCTGGACAGGACGCCAGTCTGTCACAGGGCTAACACACATACACAGACAACCATTTGAATTCACACCTATGGGCAATTTAGAGTTTCCAATGAACCTATCCCCACTAAGTGCATGTTTTTGTACTGTGGGAGGAAGCTGGAGTACCCGGGGAGAACATACAAACTCCACACAGAAAGACCCCAGACTGATGGTGGAATTGAACTCAGGACCTTCTTGCTGTGAGGCAACAGTGCTAACTATTGTGCCACCCCTACCAGACGACATAAGTTTCTTTTTTCTTTTTTTTTTTTTTGCAAAAATATCAATTGAGGCAATATTATTCTTTGGCCTAACGCATATATCGTCTACTTTTAGCAGTAAGTAC
>VURO01004378.1:9561-33933 GCA_015108175.1 Pelvicachromis taeniatus | reverse complement strand
CTGTGACCCTAAAATGAATAAGTGGGTAAGAGGATGGATAATAGTCATAGAAGGTGATGGAAATAGGTAGTACTTGTGGCTTGTGTGCATAATAACCCTTTGTGGATGTTACAGTTTCTGCACCCATGAGCATCTAAGGCAGGGGTCGTCAACTATATTTGTCAGAGGGCCAGAGTTTTACCAGACAGTCTCCTTGGGGGGCCGGACCCCCAAGGAGAAAATCAAATAAAAATCAAATTTTGGCTTAACATTATGCTTAATGTTTATACTTTTTCCATTTCATTACAAAACTGAAGGCATTTGATTCAGGCTCCCATCACCTATACCACAGTCAACCACTAGGAGTGATAGATATTTTGCCTCAACAATTAGGCTAAGTCAACTTTATTTACAGAGCACTTTTAGTTGCTTTAAAAGTGAGGACCACTATTTTCTTTTTGATCCTCACAATTTTGGATTTCCAGTCGCGATCCGGATTTGGCCGCCAGTTGATGATCAGTGATCTAAGGTATGCTAGCCTATAATAGTGGAGCAAAAATGATTAAAAAAAAGAAAAGAAAACAGGGATATTTCAATGTAGAACACCCCATCATGTTTGTAGGGTAAATAAGAAGACAGCGCCAGTAACCGGTCTGAGAAGATGAAAGATAGAACTGTATAGTAAACGTGACCACGGACAGTCTAGAGTGAGAGTCTAGAGTGCAGATGTGCCTTAAATCTATATTATTTTTCATGTGGCTGCTAAAAAAATAATAGATGCATAGAAGTCTAAGAAAGAAAATGAGTGACTTCCTGGAGGCTTTACTTTCACACTCTAAGTTTCAAGTTTTGTTTAACATAGAATTCTATTTATTCTGTAAATTACAGCACCAGTTAGAGTAGAGTTCACCTTAATGCAAGGAATGGCTGAGGGCGTGGGCCTGTGACTAACAGGTAGGTGCTGCTTTATGAGAGAGCAGGCCTCAATTTGTTAGGTCTGCTGTAGCTGAAATACACAAGTTCAGGGTTCACAAATAAATAAAAAGTGCACTAAGAAAACGATGATGCCAACTTTATTTTGGCTCTCTTTAGGGCATTCAAGAATCGAACTTTAGCTTTGTCTCAAAAACCAGTGGATTCTATCTATTCTTCATATATATAAGTTTGATGTTCTGATGTTTAAAAAGCTCCAAGAAACTGGACAAAACACAAAGCAAATGCACTTCTTCTTCTTCTTCACTTGTTTTTGTATGATGTGCTTAACTTATTTTGGTTATTTCCCCCCATCGACCTGTTGTAGGGCCCATTTTGTAAGCACTCTTTACACCAGCGTAACACCATTACCATTTGTGCTAAAGAGAAAATTCAAACAGTTTCGGAAAGAAAAGAAGATGAGCTTTACAAGGATATTTGGTATATCATGGTAGCAGAAAGCATTCACAAGGTACTGCTGTCTGAACACAGACAGAAAAATCAGCTCTGCCTTCACATTACTGTAACTCCTCAACCATTTAGGGTTAGAGAGAAAATTCAAATGGTTTCTGAAAGATGAGAATTATTTTGTAATTTTACAGCCAAAATTACCAAATAAGTCCAGACGGCCCGCATAATTCTTCTGAGATCTAGTCAGCAGTTCATAAGAGTGTAACTGCACGAAAACACCCCGCCTGGCTCATATTAAAACCATTCATTCAGTGTTTTGTTGATTAATTTAACGTTCACTCATAAAGGTGTCATGGTGCCATAAACTGCTTCCGAGTGCTTGATTCCCAGACTGCTGCACTGGTTTCCTCATGATGCTCTGTTTCCCTCCCACACTCCAAACATCATTAGGTAAGAACCGCAATGTGAAGATGACTGCGAGAGCATGTTTGTCTGTCTGTGGTGGCCCTGTGAATGTCTGACTGGTGATCCTTCCCGAGTCCCTGGTGACTGTGCAAAAAGATTGAGTGGGTAGAGACTATAAATGAAGTTGTGACTTTCTCACCCAGTTCAGAGGAAATGCGATTGTGTAAGTGTTTCTCAGGCTGTGGTTGGCGCGACGCACCAAGATTTCCATCATCTGTTCTGTCGGGATGCAACGATTAATTTCAAACGCAGGGAAAAATGGTTGCAGAGGAGCAGAGGTACATGAAAAAGAGAGCATACAGTAGCAAACACACAATTCACTGAACTAATATAAGCATAAACTATACTGTTATTGTACAGTAAGTGAAAACTGACAAGGATAACTCTGACAGCCCAAAGACAAAAAGAGAGACTTGCAGCTTGGGGGACTTATTGTGCCCTCTCTTGAGTTTCCACAACAATGACATACTTTCACACACAGCAATGCGTGATTTGAAAAGCAGGGAGGTTGAAGGGAAAACAATTTGTGTAAACAGGTGAGTGGAAAAAAATCGTAAAACAAATAAAACTTGAAGTGGAAAGATTGATAGGTGACAGGATGCTCCTCTACTCCTCTGTCTCTCTCTTTCTGGCACGCTGAGTGTGATGCCCTGAGGCAGTGCCCACGGATACACTCTCCTTTTTTCCCCGCTAACCTCTTTGCCTTCACTTAACAAAAAAGCACGCCACCTCCATGACTCGTATGAACTTTCTCTTAAAAACTTTTCTCACCTGCACCTATACATCCTGTGCGTTCACACCTATCAAAAACTGTACACTGAGCTAAACCATTTCAAAGTGTATTATAATTTCCACAACAAACCCTCACTCTTTCTGAGCTTATATAAATGTTGAAATATTCATATAAATACATATTTCTTCTCTTCATTTTTTTCCCGATTGCCGAGTTTCAAAAAGGAACATTTTTCTGCACTTTAGGATTTGCTATATTTATGAGGAGTGCAGGAAGTGTCCCCAAGGCAACACAGTGACTCATCTCATGGTCCTGCAGCAGTGAAGAGATGAACCTTAGACCACATACTCACACCTTCTGCAGCACACAAATACAAATGCACAGAAAATGTTATGAGTGGAGAGAAGAGGTCGGCGTTCTTTGAAAGAGAAAGAGGAATACTCGCAGTCAGCGTCATAAAAGAGGAAAAAAATGTGTCAGTAATATAAAGCTGATTAGCCTGGTATCTCTACTACCCACAGAGAGAAGGATTTGCCTTTAAATCTATGCGGATCCTTTATGTTCGACTTAAAATCAAAGGGTAATGAAAACAAGCGGCTAATGGAATTGAGTTCAGGTTGGTCACTGGTAAAAATAAAACCACAACCTGGCTCGCGTTGATGCCTTTAAAGACAAGTCTGTAGCTTTGCGAAGCAAAAAAAAAGAGACTTATATAATGTCATAAGTTCTGCAGAAATGTAGTAACAAATTAAATAAAAATTAACCTGAGATTGGCACTATTAAAAGATCCTCTCTTGAGATTTTCAGCACCTCTCAATGATTTTTCTTATTCATAAAACATTTGCAAAGGAAGTATTTTAAATCCTGCATTGCTCACATTCATGTGTATCAGCTAGCGGGCTTCACAATCTTTATCTTTACGGACAAAGTTTGGTACTTTACCCTCACTAGATTCACTGTTTCTTTATCCGATTGATGCCTTACCCTTTTCTGAGTCTAATCACAATCGTCACTTATGCTCAACACATAAGCTGGTAGGGAGCAGGTAATGTTCACAGTTCTGGTTGCCGAGGCCTTCGCACTGCCTCCACCATGTTTTGCAGATGATGTGGTATGTTTTGGATGCCTTCTCCATACTTTTTTCTTGCCATCATTCTGGTAGAGGTTGATCTTGGTTTCATCTGTCCAAAAAATGTTCTTACAGAACCGTGCTGGCTTTTTAGATGTTTTAAGCAAAGTCCAATTGAGCCATTATATTCTTGAGGCTTCAGAGTCACTTGCACCTTGCAGTGAACCCTCTGTATTTACTTTCATGCAGTCTTCTCTTTATTATAGTCTTGGATATCGATACGCCTACCATCTATTGTTCACTTTGGCTACGTCCACACGTACCCGGGTATTTTTTAAAACAGAGATTTTCCGTTTTCTTTTTTTTCTTTTTTGTTAAATCCCCTCCACACGTGCAGTTTTTAAAAATATCTCCGTCCACACGTAAACACCAAAAACTAAGGAAAACGCTGTCAGGAACATGCCAAAGCAATAGGTGGCGATATAATCCTAACCATGTAGAAATGTTGGCCAATCAGAAGTCTAGAAGCCTGTGCAGGAAATAGTAAACAGAGATGGCGCAGAGAAGCAGAAAATTAAAAATGGAAGGGACAGTAACTGTGTGTGTGTGTGTGTGTGTGTGTGTGTGTGTGTGTGTGTGTGTGTGTGTGTGTGTGTGTGTGTGTAAGCCTGTAAACACTGCAGATAGACAAAATAATGTTACTGTTAATTTTACTAAGTCCGCCATAGTAGCAATTCATCGCACCGACACAAAATAACGTGGCACACAGTGTGATGTCAAAAAAAGGCACACGCCTTTGACGTTGCGTTTTCTTCGTTTTCACAATCCACACGTAAACGCAGAGTTTTCGAAAACATCCACCCTGGCCGGAGTATTTAAAAATCTCCATTTTCAGTGATTGAAAACGCCGTTTACGTGTGGATGGAAGATGCAAACGCATAGAAAAATCTCCATTTTCAAAAATACCCGGGTACGTGTGGACGTAGCCTTGGTTGGCTGTTGTGTAGGGGTTTCTCACTACCATGGACATGATTCTACGATCATCTACCGCTGTTGTCTTCTGTCAGTATCCAGGTCTTTTTGCATTGCCTATTTCACCAGTGCTTTCACCAGTCTTTTTCAGGATGCACCAAACTGTAGATTTTGACACTCCGACTATTGTAGCAATTTCTAGGATGGGTGCTTTCTGTTTTCATAGCTTAAGGATGACACCTGCATGGAGCGCTCCTTTGACCGCATGTTGTCTGTTCACTGCAAAATCTTCCAAATGCAAGCATCACATCTCAAATCAACTCCAGGCCTTTTATCTGCTTAACTGATAATGAAATAACAAAGGAATTGCCCACACCTGCCCATGAATTACCCTTTGAGTCAACTGTCCAATTAATTTAGGTCCCTTTAAAAAGAGGGTGGCACATGTTAAGGAGCTGAAACTCCTAAACTCTTGATTAAATTTGAATGTGGATACCCTCAAAAGAAAGCCAAGAGTCAACACATAATGTCCATGTCAATTATATAATTATAATGGACCTAACTGTAAACTATTGACAATAAACTGGACTGAACAGAAAACACCACTGCGCTGTGCAGGAAAGGTCAGACCCGTCTCTATTTCCTGAGGCGGCTGAGGTCTGTTAACATCTGTCGGACAACGCTCAGGATTTTCTATGAGTCTGTTGTAGCCAGTGCTATACTTTATGTTGTTGCAGGCTAAGGCAGCAGACTGAGGGTTGTGGATGCTAACAGACTAAATAAACTGACCCGCAATGCCAGTAACACTGTGAGATCAGAGATGGACTCTCTAAAGGTGGCGTGGACAATGCTGGCCAGCCACAGGAGCACATTCAGTGGGAAACTGAGATTACCCAGATGCACCACTGAACGACACAGGAGGTCATTCCTGCCATCTCTTTGTTCCTTCACCTAATGGCACACATTTAAAAGTTGACGCACACCCCTTAAAATCTCTACATCTACAGAGAAAATAAATCTGTAAATAAATAAGTAGTTCAAAATAAAAAATATTATATAAACAAGTCAACATGACAGGAGGGGCACCTCAATCTCAATTTTATTCATTTTTCAATTTTGTGTAATATGCTGAGCTATTTGTATTATTTATATTATCAGTCTGTTTTACATTGTAAAAATGGTGCTGCTAGAACACATATTAACACATGGATCAGGCTATTCATCACCAATTTAATATCCAGCCTTTATTACGCTATTGGACAGTAACGTTTAATCTTTAAATAAATCCAGTTAAAAGTGTCAGAGCTCTAAAATGCAGCTG
Organism: Pelvicachromis taeniatus; assembly: GCA_015108175.1. Taxonomy (NCBI): domain Eukaryota; kingdom Metazoa; phylum Chordata; class Actinopteri; order Cichliformes; family Cichlidae; genus Pelvicachromis; species Pelvicachromis taeniatus. The sequence goes on along the minus strand of VURO01004378.1, from coordinate 28,011 downwards.
TCAATGTTAGAAATAAGCAGCATCAATGAGAGCACACTCAGCAATAAAATAATTAACTCATGCTAAATTGTTTATTTTACTGCTCTGTGCACTAGATCGCCAAATTAATGATTTTCTGCTGCATTAATTGTTTGCTTCATTTGCTGTTAGATTTTATGTTGTTTATAGATTTTCATCACCATTTTATCATCGTCATCTGATAGTGTCTCTGATTGTAGAGGGATGAAGAGTCACATGTTGCATGAAACACCAGTTTTTTATGAGCCTGTGTGTATAAGGAACCTGAAGCAGACCGCTCAGCTTAAGAGGGTCAAATCCTTCCTCGTTCATGTTAGTGAATGGAACAGGAGTCAAACTAAAACAAGAAGTGTTCACCACAGATACATTTTTACCAAAGATGCTTTATGCCATTGTAAGTAGGTTTTATCACACTGTCTTGGGTTTAAGGGGTCTCTTTTATCATAAGTTTGATTTTAATTACTGGGTGCTGTAAAACTGGAGTGCAAGGTTATGAGTGAAGGGTTTGACTGACAACGGCAGTGACAGATTAACGTGCCTATTTCTGTTCAGTAATTGCAGCTAGTGGGAGGAAGTGGAGCCAGGTCGTCCATCTTTTATCAGCCCGAAGTTGTTTCAAACAAGCCACAGTTTGAGCCGATCTGTTGGCTGAGGACAGCAAAAGTTTAGACAGACTCCCTGTTAAATCCAGAATCACATTTAAAATCATTCTCCTCCAATGTTGCCGTCGTTACTCAAAAAAACAAATGTATTGCACGTTATGCATTACTTTTCTTGAAAGTAATCTAGTACTTTACTTACTGACCTGAAATGCACATAAGTCACATACCGTATATTTGCCAGTAGTGGCCTGTCTCTTATTGACGCCCATCTCTAATAAACGCTGTGTTTGAAAACATGTCATGACCAATAGACGCCGGTCTCCAATAGTAGCCGGTCTCCTTTAAGCGCCGGTCTGTAAACGCTGATCTCCAATGACCCACCGCCTTTTCCGTACGCTACTACTGTTTTTGTACCATCTGGGCTACCGCCCTCCTACACTAAATCATACGGCAAATACCTTTTCGTGTCAAAAATGCTTTGTCATCAGATGCTATCGAGGAAGGATAGCATCTATTCCCTTCTCAGAAGGAAAGGTCCATTCCGTCTGAGAAGGGAATAAGAGCCGGTCTCCAACAACCGCCGGCCGAATAACTTTTTGAATAAATGCCGGGGCTACTATTGGAAGATATACGGTAACTGTCATAATTACAACCCCACAAACACCAAAGCAAATCTCTAAACCAATGAGGACACACGTACACGTTTTAAAAAGATTGACAGCACAAAGTAAATTCGAAAACTAGCCTGAAAAGATTTAAAGCGATCGCCACAGTAATTCTACAGCAGGAACATATAGAGGTAGAAATGGAAGCTACAGTGCTGCTAACCTCATTGCTGCCTTTGTTACCTGCTCGACTTCAGGTAACCCCGAGCCGTCCCCCAGTTACGCTGTAACAGGCTTTGCCTTAAACAACTGCTTACCATGATTCACTGAGCATTTCGTCTTCGCTCACCTCTTTTCACTCTGTTCACTGCATTAATTCATTTGCAATTATTAAACTCCATCTCCGGTAGTTTATCTTTTATTCTGTCTTTCTCTGCTCTCTTCTTTCCCCTCAGCCTCAAACACTCACGGAGTGCTGCCCTTTGCTGAGCCTGTTTCTGACAAAGCTTTCTTCCTATTTAAGGAGTTCTTCTTTCCCACTGTCACCAAGTGCTCGCTCTTGGGGGGTCATATGAATGATGAGATTTCTTTCTAAAATAGTGTCAAACATTGCCATATTATTGGCCCATATTACATATTTTTCTGTTCTCTGCCCTCTCCTAGTGATGATAGAATAATGTAGTATTTACAGCCAACATTTACATTATTATTCTCTACTTTAATTTGCATTCTGATATTTTCCAAGCAGTTGTATCAAAGATTGATGAGTTGTTCATTGATATGCTGCCAAATTCAAGGGTAGAGCTGAGTAAGTCTGCCACTGCTCTTGGCTCATTAATGCACTGTCCCCACATCACTGGCAGTGCACTGAAGAGTGCTGATCTGGGTGATCTGTCCTCTCTGTTTGCACCTGTATGCTAATGTTTCTTTCTTCCATTGAACACATTTTAGTATGTCCACTTTGTCTCTCTTACCTATCTCATGTTCTGTGATTTGTGCAACACGACTCAACCTTTGTGCAAAGTTTTGGCTTAAGCTCCTTTCATTGCATCTTGCATATCCTTTCATTGCATCTTGCATATCTCTTCTTTTTCTCTGTGGCAGTGGTATTGTGATTAAGAGGGGAAACCGTTAAGGTACACAGAAGTTATGCTTAACAACAATTTAAGACAAGCTCCCAATACTTGAATCTTGTCTTCTTAAATGTGTGTAATCTAAAATGTGTGCCACTGGATTACTGGGATTGATGCAACACACACACACATAGCTCTCCATCCACATACTCCTTCCCCATTGAAAATATAGAGTTTACATCATTCTTAAAGAGCTTTGCAAGTTAATCATTTGCCCAGATTCTTATACTGCGAATTCATGTCTGTCAGATAAATGCATAGTGTCTTTACTGAGCTTTGAGCAGATGCTCCACAGACTCAAGATGGAGCATCTGCTGGGAGGGCTGAATGGGTGATGTCGCCAGTTGGTATAGAAGCCTGACTTGGATGGCCGTGCCTAAGACCAAACTTGTATCTGCCTCATCGCTGATTTATGTTCACCGCTCACACCATCCTTGAGTGTGACTGCAGGGCTTAGCATGTGCAAGCTGAAGCTGAAGATGTGAGGTCCACTAGAATCCACTAAAACAGATAACTGTTCTGTGTGTGGCATGCTTTGCACAAATGTTTTTTGTTCACCTGGACGGAGCATCATTTAGAAACCCTCCACAACCAACAGAGGTGGGGAGTCTTAGGTTTATTTTGGTTTTTTTACAGAGACTCTCTCACATTCGTGCACAGGGAGAACTGCATCCTGTCTGGTTGCTCAGCCGTTGCAGTTTTTGTTAGGTTGGTGTGCTAGTGAGCTTTTCTTTGCTCAAAACAATTTTCTTCCCAAAATGCAACACTTGTACTTGCAAAATCTTTTTACATGCGCTTAATTTTTTTTTACGTGCGCTCAGAATACTGGCACAAAAATAACACCTTATGTAATGTTTTTGTTTTAGGGGACTTTCTTGCTTCCAGCCAATTGGCTCCGTTTGAATATACGGATGTGTCGTTTTTTTTGGTTTTAAATGACATAATGGGCAAATAACTATTAACGTACTCTTTAAAATCAGGACGATAGTAAGTAATGTTGTAATTTTCAAATAGCAAATATAAAAAATTAAATCTAACAGTTTGCTTTAGTATTTATTTTCTTAAATTACTTACCGTATATCTTCCAATAGTAGCCCCAGCGTTTATTCAAAAAATTATCCGGCCGGCCCAGCGTTTAAAAGAGACCGGCTCTTATTCCCTTCTCGGAATTGTCACGGAAGTGAGAGAGAAAGAGGACCCAGGCGGGGTTTTTAGACTGAGGTGAAAAGAGCATTTACTTACAGTGCTCCAAAACGTATTCCAACAGTTCACAATTAATGCAGTTCCCAATTGTGCTCCTCTTTTGCTCCTGAGTGTCTCCTTGTCTGTGTAGCTCCCCGAAACTTCTCTCCGCCGACTCTCCTCAAGAGGAAGTAAAACACCAGAAAATCACAGTTAGCAGGTTCGCTAACCCCAGTTCAAGGTAATAATCCCACTTCCACGGTCACAGCGCATCCATGCCACTGGTCGTAGATGACAGCTGATTGGAAACAGCTGGCCGAGTGATGAGAGGACTGACGACAGCGCAGAGGGACTTCCGGGTAGAAGGTCGCCCAGCTACTATTGGAGACCTGCATCTATTTGTCGTGACATGTTTTCAAAACGGTGTTTATTAGAAACAGGCGTCAATAAGAGACAGGCCACTACTAGAAGATATACGGTACATTTCTTTTGCCTGTCTGTTAGTGTGTAATGTGCTACTAGTGTCAGAAGGTGGCAGTAATTTAGATGTAAGCTGTTTGCCAATAGCTACAATATCAAACTACAAAAACTTAAAACGATGAAATCAGTCAAATCTGTGAGGCACATTGAGATTAGATGCTACTTTACAAAAAGGTGAAAAATAAAAAGATTTCTAAGTTTCCTTATTGTTTTGAACAAAGTCAAGTCAACATGCTACAGGTTTACCATATAAATACACTAATTTGAGATCAGTTTTAAATGTTGAACAGTATTTTTGCTTGCTCTCAGTTAAATTTTACTGTTTTTTTCAACAATCAAATTATCAATGTCCTCTTCTTCTGGCTTCAGTGATTTATTCATTTATAAGTATTGGTAATGCTAATTAGGGAAGGACAGCCCCAGTCATCCCTTCTCGACTCCTTGGTACAGTTCATTTATAAGAAAAAGGTGCCTCTGAACATAATCCAGGGAGGAATTACATTTACTGTGACAGCATAATTGGGAAAATGATCCCAATTATGCTGTAATATTTGAACATAAAGTGATATCTAGAGGACAGTGCTGAAATTGTCAAATCTGAGAGGTTAGCGCCAGTGAATGCTTTACTTTTTGTTTTAGTATCAACATTATAAAAAGGCATGTAAATGAGATGTAGATTTGTAGCACAATAATATGACCTTAAAGGCAAAAAAAGAGCACTACTGTTTAAAAATTTGCATTTGAGTGCCAAGGCCATATTTCCATATTGTTTAGATCTGCGTGTGTTTGTTCTTGTTCATGTATTTGCAGTTTTAAAAAAAATGGTAATCTGTCTAATGTCATATATATTCTTACATCTGTCACTGTTAAGAGCAGATTTAGTGTATATTAAGGTTGCTCCATCACACGCAGACCAGCTAAAAACACCACAGTCGCTCAGCGGTGAATACAAAAAAGAATGACAAGAGGCCATTTTCCCTATTTTCATCTCCCCGTTAATCCTCGCTCCTCTTTGCACGCAAGCTGCAGAATACTTTAACAGCGCCGTAAATGGAATGCAGTTTACCATCACTCTCCCTCCCTCTGTCCCCCCTCCTGTCCCACTGTTTCCCACAGAACAGTTTAACACATTATGACCGCACTGCCGTACACTCGCTCAAATGACATCTAATGCATTCTGCTCGGATAATGTGCACCGTGGCATGTTGCATTTCCATACCGCTGCTTAGTACATCACCGTCACAGGAAGCCATTATGGTAATACAGCACCTGAGGGAAGAGAGACGGAAAGAGGGTAGAAGTTGTCAGAGAGTTGGAGGGAAGGGGAAAGATGGAAGAGAGGAAGACGCAGGCTTACACAGATTAGAGAAGGGTTAATGGGTACTCGCAGGGGAAAATGGTGTGCAAAGACAAGGACGTGCGATGTTCTGATGTGATTTGTAGGCTCATAAAGTAAGTTTGCTCGCAGGTGAACAATAAATGTGATATTGTAGCTTTTGAACTTGAGTATGGGAACTACTTTTTTGTGTTCCAAGAATGTGCTGTACATGCTGTTGACTAAAAATCTATTTTTTAACTTGTCCTGGGTTCATGTGAGCTCTTGGCCATCAGTCTCAGCTACAGTAAATATTACACTTCAGTATTGAAGCCCCTCTGGTCTTGTTCAACACTCATGAAGGATGAACCAGCCTTTGCTCAGAATCACAGCTCATCTCTGGAGTCCGGCCCACTTGGACTAAATTTCTGGTCTACATGCACAAGAGCATGTAAGAACATAATACCAAATGACATCATGACTTTAAATGTTTCATACACCAACATGTGGAATGATGTGATACTTCACTAGTACTTTTAAAAAACAATTTAACACTTTTTTTTATCTGCAATTTTTAGCACACTTTTTTTCATTTTGGTAAAGTTACATTGTTTTTTGTGCATTCTGAGATGCTCTTCTCCATAGCTTGGCGATAATGAGTGGTTATTTGAGTTATTGTTGCCTTCTTATGAGCTCGAAGAAGTCTGGCCATTCTCCGCTGACCTCTGGCATCACCAGGTCGTCTTGATCATGTTTACATGCATAAAAGCATGACCTTGATGCCGTGTGATTGGCCGATTAGATATTTGCATTAGCAAGATGTTGGACAGGTGTACCTCACAAAGTGAGTTCAAATGCATTTTGAACATGAACAGGCTGTAGTTTGCATGTTCTCCCCGGGTACTCTGGCTTCCTCCCACAGTCCAAAATCATGCAGTTCTATATTGCCCATAGGTGTGAGTGGGAAAGATTATCTATGTGTTAGCCCTGCGACAGACTGGTGACCTGTCCAGGGTGTACCCTGCCTCTCGCTCTAAGACAGCTGAGATAGGCTCCAGTGCCGACCGTGAAAAATGATAAGTGGAAGTGAATGGATGGATGGATATACTGCTTCCTGTTCATTGTAGAATTAATTTTAAAAATGTATTTTCTGCTCTTACGGCCTGGCTCCCACTTAGCTGGCAGACCTTCTACACATACACAATCCACAAAGGTCTCAGATTGGCAGACCAGTCGCTTCTTTTTGTCCCCACAACAACACTGAAACACTGAGGAGACTGAACTTTTACTGTGGACATATTCTAATGTCTGTTTTATATCTATTTCCCCATGTTTTACAGTTAATATTTTTCCTTTTAATGTCGATTAATATGTGTTTTGTATTTTACTGCTGGAATGTTGATCAACTATGCTACATTTTTTTAAAGTGCTCTATAAATATAGTTGGATCGGAATGATGCCAGACCCAAGCCATCAAGACATTATCTCATTAACTAGTGAGAGACATAATTATGGCTTCATCCATCTTTTATACAGTAAAGGCAATACAACGCACAGAAGTGTCCTTTGAATTGGTGCTTGCACAAGCAGCGATAGCGCAGATATTTTTCCGCTCTGTTTTAGGGAAAAGGACTTGGTGAGGGCTATAGGCAGAGTTTTAGTTGAAGTAAATCATACTAAACAATAATCGACACAAAGTTTAGGTTTTGGGAGTAAAATGTACATTATGGAGACTGAAGAGGAGAGCAGTCTCTTTTGTAACCAATTCATAATTACTCTGACCACAACAGGAAGCTGTCAGTATAAAGGTATTGTAGTGGGTGATTTAGTTTTTCTTTTCTTTTTTATTTCGAAGGACAGTCGGGCTGTGGATCCTTCAGGTCGCTACATCCTTTTTATATTCTGCCCTTGAAAATAAGGCTACAGCACAATACTAGAAAATAAAACTTTATCACATCTGATGCTACATCACTCTACTTAACTGGCTCCTGATCCTCACTCTTTCCATGCGCCATTATCACAGTCTCACCTTTACTCACTTCCTTTTCAGTTTCTCTTCCTCTTTTCCGTCTCTCGTTCTATCAGTCAATAACACACAGTGACAGCTTATGTAACATGTCAAGTTCCAAACTGAACTCAACTCTCCTTGATCTGCAGCCTTTTCCCTCTTCTAAATGACTCACTTCTGTTATAACACTTCAGCCCGAGTGAGAGACACAGCAGAGAGGGCGGGAGGAGGGGTGGCAGACAGAGACATGACATGAGAGAAGAGGAAACGCAGGTTTAATTATTCATACCTACTGCAGCAAAATGAGAGCAAGAGAGGGAGAGATAGACACTGAGGGAAAAGACAAAAAGAGAGGGCGATAAAGGAGAGCCGGGTTGACCCAAATGGGAAGGTATTCCTAGTGCAGTAGTGCACTCTGGGAGCCAAAGCTGTGCCGCCCTGGGGCCATGAATGTGAGGGAACTCCACCTCAAGCTGCCAGAAGGCCGCAGAGAGAAATCAAGAGGGAGAGGAGAGAGAGATACTCATGAAATCTATGAAAACTAGCCCATTAGTTTTATTCTGCTTCCTTAGTGCAGTCTTGCTGTTATCTATATTGGATTCACTTTTTACTTTCCCTCGAGCCTAACATACCCTATGAGCATGAATACAGCAGAGAGTGGAAGTTTTAGTCGTAATTTTCACTTGGGACCGTATCCACCAAGGTGTGTGTGTGTGTGTCTGTGTGTGTGTGTCTGTATAATGCACTTATGAAGCGGAAAGAATGTGAACCAAAGTTCCCAAATCCCACCGACCTACCCCAGAGACACCTCATCACGAGAGATGACGCGCCACTGCGGGGAATGTGAGCGCAGGGCCTCCCCATTCATCTGTGGAGCTCCCCCGAGACCAGCTCCCTTTCATCTCCTCGCATCCTCGGGATGCCCAACAACAAACCTCCAATGGAGAAAGAGGAAAGAAGCACAGAGTAAGAAGAAAAGGGAATCTGTGGCCTGAGGTGGGATGACAGCAAAGCCTGAGCATTTCCAGCTAGAGGTCAACCTGTTCTGTTTATCCTAGTTTTCTGGTGTGCTCACGAGCCGGGTGTCAACATAACCTTATTTTCCTCTCTCTTACCAGAGGTTATGTATGCGAAACCGAGGAGGTTCTGTGTGGAAGTCAAAGCGCAATTGTCTTCATTTTAACGCCGATCCGCTCGCTGCGAGCAACGGCGGCTGCCCGGCCGAAGACGCTGAAACTGTATTTAATATTTCAGAGGGAGAAGAAAGTGGGCCTGTGCGGTGGTAGGCCAGCTGATTAGCTATGATGTGTCTTTGTTGATGGTGGGAGTGAGGAGGATAGGAATGGAAGGGAAAGGGAAGGGAGTTTTAAGGAGATGAGTTGTGGCAGGTGTTGGACAATGACGGGAACAAAAAAGAGATTTGAACATTGTACTTCAAAAAACTCTTTCCCCTTTCTATTCTGTGTGAGTCTTTCTTCCTCTCCCTTCCTCTCTTAATTGCTGCTCGCCGAATCCCTTGTTCTTTCTTCTCATCCCCTCTGTGTTCTCCTGTGTCTCCCTGCTCGGCTCCCCTCAGTCCTCATCCGTCTCCCTGCTCTCATTTTAATGTTGTCCTCTTGAAACCCCCCCTCGCTTCGTCTCCTCTGTTCTAACTCTCTCCGCTCCATCTCTCATCTCCTTCATCCTTCTCTCCTTGGTTTAGCGCTCCTCCGCGATGAGACGCTCACAAATGGCTTTTGAGGAGGCAGCGAGTCGTCACGGACGCAGTGACTAAACTTCCGATAAAATCAATGTTTAATTCAGATGACTGCAGGCCATTGACAGAAAAAGTGGAACCCTTTCATCTATAAAAGGACTGCGAAAGAGAGGGGGATTGAGAGAGATGGAGGGAGAGGACTGACAGGATTAATGGAATTGTCATCAGTTGTTTCTTTAGCAGTGAGAAGGAACCATCAGCCTGCTGTTGCCACCTCTCAATAGCATGCATTTATGAGCGTGTGTGTGTGCGTTTTGTGTGCGTGCAAGTACATAAATGATTTTTCCTCTCACCTGCTGTTCGTTCTTCCTCCTGTCTTCCCGCATCCATTTGAATCATCCCTGCCTGACATTTATCTCATGTCATTCACAACACTCATCCCTCTCTTTTGGCATTTTTCGGAGTCACGTATATATATAGTACTGATCAAATGCTGCTTTCAAATCTACCTGTAAAATGTGAAACAAGGCTTCAAAGCTTGACCGGTTTTATACGTCAAATATGAAACCAACAACTGGGGCGAGCCATTTAAGGTCACGCACAAGCGCGCTTATTTACAAACATGCCGAAATGTCTCGTGCACACATGTGTATTTGCATCACGTGTACGTGAAGATCAACCCTTCTGGCTCCGTGTTCAAATGTCAGACCTTTAACCTTTTAAAATTTGACCCGAGGCGGCATCCAGGCATGTCAGTCGCCAAGTGCCACGTGCCGGAGAAAAATAAGACGTAGAAATGAGATGAAAATGCCAGCACTCGATCCTTCTATGTGCTGAAGAACAGATTGAAGTGTCATGTGGAGAGAGGAGAGAATCTGTTCCCATACAGGTGGTGAACAGAAGGTGAAGGCTGAGGGGAGGACGGGGTGGAGAGAGGGAGGCGAGGAGTGAGAGCAGAGGAGAAAAGAGGAGCGGGAGGAGGGCTGTTACTCTCATTACATAATGAATGAGGTGAGAAGCCACACATTTGCTGTAGAGGCTTTAGTCATTTTTATTCTGATGCAGACTGAAGCTTTTAAATCCAGCACCTTTGTGCACACTCACTTGTCTGAACACATACATGCAGGGACACTGAATATGAAGCATAAATCTAACCCTGAAACACTGCCGGGCGCACATTGCATGCATGCATAATGATATAACATGTAAGATATAGGCATAATTATAAGGTGAGAGCAGACATACATGTGGGAAATGTGCATGTGTGCTGCATATTCGTGTTCCTGTGTGTGTATGTGAGTGTGCACATACAATTGTGTCAGTGCGAGCAATTGGCTGACAGGCAGCTCAAAGAATGACAGGTGACCACGCTACAAAGATAGAGATGTCAAGCTCAGCTGGGGGTTGGGAGGAAGAGGGGCAGGGTGGGGAACGACAGGAAGCCCGGAGTGATGACTACATCGCCGCAGCCCCTGTCACTTCCCATTAGAAGCCCATACACACGAGCAGAGTGGCTGTGATTGTAATTAATGCCAGTTTGGGATTTGTGTTTGTTGATGTTTGTGCATGTGGCAACGCACGCACCAGCGTAGATCCACACATGTGTGTATGAAAGACCTGAGAGCCTCTGTGAAGAATGAAAGCTGACAGAATTTATGGTGGCGTGCTGTGTGTAACAGCAACAGGATGCTGCCACACACACTGTGACACCATTACCCCTCTGCACGTCCTGTCATGCCGACTTATGCATCTTGTATTACTGACTGGTCAGCTCTACAACTTCCACTGAGCACGTACCAAAAAGAGCAGGTAGCACAGTGAGGCGCTGACTGAAAACGTAGTCGAGTGAGTTTTTCATCTTCTATTCTACTTTTATAGCTTAAGGGTCTACTATCATTATTGTGTTGTTGGCAGGTGTTCAGACAAAAGTTGCTTGAGGTATCACTGAGACAGTGACATATGAGGTGTGGCCACAATGTTTTACCCATAACTGGTTTAAATCTAATTGATCGTTCTGTCAAGAAAGTGACTTTGTGCACTTCCAGTCTGCTTCTGGGATAACTTCAAATTTAGATTGCTCCCTGGAAGACCCTTTCTGACCACTGGATTTTAATTTAGGGAAGAGACTTCGTAGGGAGGCCGCTGGTGAGAGAAGGCTGTACTTGTGTGGCGGAATACTCCGGATTTTAAAATTGACTGCACGCTGCTGCATAATGGGGTGCATTACAGTTCGGGTTGTTTGCACTGAATGTTTTCCCTCAGATGCCTCAGGATGACACAATACAACTCAGCATTGACAGTTTGACCCTGTGGGAAAAAATGTAATGAATATTTCTCACAGCATAGCTGGTGAAAAGAAGAAGAAAACAAATTTAGGGCATCTTTGTTGTGCTCCTGTATGTTTCTCTACTGAAAACTGCTGCCTGGTCAATGGGTCATAACTCTCATTGCTTTGATGTGAAATTCAGGTCAGGTTTACGGAGACGTGAATGTTTTCTACCTGTTCAAGTTTGAGGTCCTTGGTAAAACTGCAGATTCGCATATGGAAATAGTTAAAAACTGGGTTTTCTGGGACCAATCAGAGAAAAAAAATGAAGCAGTGGTGGATGCAGTCCAGAAATATAAAGGAGATTGCTTTTATGGGGAGAGCAGCCAGATTTAATCAAGTATGGTATTTTATTATTAATATCAGAACACTAGGACTGCACCTTGTTCAATACACAAGGTCCAGGTTGAATGACAGATCCAAGAGGTTGAAACCTCCTAAGACACCTGCTTTGTAGAAGTATAATGCTCTCAGACATTACTGTGCAAAAAGGGTTTACTGTTTTCATTCCAGCAGAATCCACCTGAAAGAACGGTGCCTCAGGTCTAGAAGAGCCAAACTTCCAACGTGTTTACAGGAGCCACTGGGGAACTAACCATTAACCCTGCATTTTTAAAGCGTCCACTCCTCCTGCTGTGCCGTTGAAGCTGCACTCTTACGTGAGGTGATGCTGCCTGTAGCGCTCACCCTGCTGAAGTGTCCTTCATTGTTACCTCAAGTCCAGATAACCACCAGCAACATCTCCAGCCCCACACTGACCCTGAGCATGAGTTTGAGCTGTGGAAAAAGCATGTGCAAACTTATTTTTATGATCAATTCTTATCTAAATATGTAAAGTTCAGGAACCTCTCCGTGGCTCTGTATATCTGTACATTTGTTGTTTGTTGTTTTCACTGTGGTCTTTGTTTGCTGTCGCTGTAGCAGCCTGGCTTTTCTGCCATAGGAGACACTGGAAATAATTATCAAGGGACTACATTGTTTTCTGAACTTTGCAGACTTAAACAAACCCCCCAAAATAAGAAAACAGGACTACAGGCAAAAGGTTTTTGTAGTGCACAAGAATTTAAATCTTTATTCTACTTCTATTTGAACACACAGCTCGTACCCACAAAGATGCACTAACAACACAAGCCAAGTCAGGAGTCAGATGCACACAAAGGTGACATCCCTGTTTTCAAAGGAGAGCAGAAACAATATGATATCATGGACGAGCGTGCTCCAAAACAAAACAAAACCTCTGTGTCAGATCCAGGTCTGCCCAGAAATCTGTGGGAGGTGCTTCACGAGTAAGGCCCACTAATCTGAGAGCGGGCTCTGACCCAGATCTCACTGAGTGGGAACCACCCTGACCATCTGTGGGTCTCCACACCCTCCTGGCATCGCACACACATGCTCGCACAATAACGATTCTTTCTACAAAAGTAAGGCAAAGAGGAAAAAGAACGGGGCAGCTTGAAAGTGAAGAAGCAGAAAAAAGAGACTGTGAAAGAGAGGAAGAGCAATACGGCTTAGAGAAATGTTATATTCCTCCGGTCAGTTTAATAGAAGGGCACTATTATAAATCCACCTGCTCACCGACATATATGGCACAAGCTGACTTTCAATACCATTTTTTGGCTCTCTTTTTCTCTCTGGCATTGAAGTGTGGGTCTGGAAGGCGGCATTGCAGGGCAGGCAGGCGGCACGGTCGAGTCGACCTTCTGCAGTGGCTGGGCAGGAGGGCAGGAGGACACCCTGCGCCCCAGCCCAGGCCTGCCGAGAGGCCATCTGGACAGGGGGAAACACATGCAGAGTACCTGGCCAGACCTGGAGCTCAACTCTGACTCACACACATGCGCTCACTTACACACTTACGCATGTATATATACACATAGCAGCACTTATACGACAATTAGGAACAGACACACACACAGAGAGAAGTATAAACGTGGATCCTGATATGTTCGCCTGCTGAACGTTTACAGTCGATGTATATCTGTAGGTGAGTATATGACACACAAAATGCTCTTTGTAGATTATATGTATAATCAAGACTACATCAGTAGACTATATCCAGCTTGAAACTCCCACTCAAACCCACACATGCTTTCCACACGGCACTCGTGAGTCTATGGTGATGTTAACGTTAAGCCCCTCAGATTCTGCCTGCCAACGAGTGTTTTACATTTGGTTAAAACAGATTCTGCCTGTGTTGCTTTGGAGAGTGCTACATTTGGTTAAAAGCCATTATTATGGTAATGTGAGGGTGCTTGAGATAATGGCAAGATGAGAGCAGCTCGACTGCCTCTGACATAACAACCCTACTCTATCTATCTCTTCAGCTTCTTGTCGCTCGCCCTCTCTCTCGCTATACTGTACCCTGCCCACCCTCCCCTCCTCTATACCTCACAGTTTCTCTCCCTGATTCACCTCTCTCGCTGATCGCAAAGGTGTGGTTTTTTTCCTCCCTGTTTCTGCTTGCAGCATAGCTGTTTTGTCATTAAAATCGAACGTTATTGCAGGAAAGCTTTTGCTTTGGCCACATTTCAATAGTTTTTAAATGGACGCTTTTTGCACAATGCTGTTTTTTTTTTGGGGGGGGGGGGGGGGGGCTTGCACTGAGGGTTAACATCACATGATATCTTCTATCTGTTGCCATTTGTCCCGGGTCCTACAAGGGTGACAAGGGTTTTTCCCCTTGGAGGAGGGTGGATGGCAGATTCAGTGCTGCTAGCAGAAAACAGAGGATCAAGTCAAAGAAGAGGAAGGGGAACATATAAGTCACTGGTTAGGAATTTTTCAGGTCACTGGTGATGAAAAATCAGGAGGCAATGATGATGATGACAGAAGAGGGACAGGGAGGAATGGAGGAAAAAAGTCAAAGAAAGACTGAGGGAGAGAAGAGCAGAAAGGGGGTAAGGGGGGTGGGAAAGGGAGGATTGGGAGCAATGTAATGCCATCCACATCGAATTTCCCTTAATATGATTTTGTGTTCTGTGTCTATTCAAGTCAGCCCTGATTTGGTTGTGTGTATAATCGCATCAGAGCAGGGATTTGCTTTGGCTTTTTCACTGCTGTTGTGTTGTTTTTTTCCCTCTTATTGGAGTTGGCATCAGCCTTCATGACACAAATCCCTTCTGATAAATTAAAAATGATTGATTCAGAGTCAAAGATGGAAACTGCAACACAGGGAGCGAGCGAGCGAGCGATTGTCCCCCCCAACTCATGTCTGCACGCAAGCGCATGCTTTTAAGTGCATGCATGTGCACGGATGCTGCGCTGCCCTTTTTCGGTTCATGCAAGCGTGCGAGCCTTGTCGCCGTGGACAGTGTGTTAGCAGGGCCCCTACAGTAAGCATGTACATTTGCGGGTAATGCAAAACGAAGGATTGGCTTATGACACCGGATTCCTGACACTTTTAAAGAATGTGCGAAGATTGCAGATATTCAACGTGTGAACCTCAAAGCCATCAGTGTGCATTTAATGCTCTGAGCCGCGTATCTTGCCAACATTGACTAAAAGCGTGAAATTTGAGACCAAAAAAGTGTGAAAATCCACCACGAACATGGAGTGAGCTGCGAATATCTACATTATCTCTATTACATACACCAACATACAATGTGAAGGCTTAATTGAGTGTGCATATATATATATATAAGTCTACTTTGTCTTACATTCACTTACTCCAACTAAAACAGATGCACATGCTTTCTGACACACACTCTCTGGTTGTGGGCTCTGGCTCTCCCAATTAAGCAGAGGAGTGTTGTGGAGCATCGGTGTCGGGGGATTCTGCTTTCTTCTCCTCTGTCAGGACCCATCACAAAGGCTCCTCATTAGTGTCAACCTCAGCTGTGCCACCACTTTCTCCTTCCCTCTTCCTTTCTCCCTCTCCCCTATCTTCTTGACTTTTCCTTTCTCTCTCTACATCTCCATCTCTCTCCTGTTTGACTTATTCACATTTTTATTGATTCCTGAATACCTCTCTGAAAAGCTGCCACCGATGGCCCCGTTGTTACCCCCGTTGCGTCCGCCGTGGCGCCGTCTGCCTCTCTCCGCAGTGGATCTCATCTCTCATACAGACAGCAGAGCCGCCGGCTGCACTGTGCTCCCGTGACAAACAGCAACAAACAGGTGTGTTTGCACAGCACTTTAATGACAACAAGTGAAGAAACATTTCAGCAAAAAGACAGGGTTACAAAGTTGGTCTGATCATTAGACCAGCAGTGAAGGTTCGGTAGAAAAGTTGATTTGTTGATTCGACGTGTGGTATCATAGACACATAATGATGTTAATGATCAGCGCGCAGCGAACGAAGCGGCGGCAACAACATGTAAACAAGGCGACAGGGGAGTTGGCGTGGAAGCGCGGAGTTCAAAGATCACTCGATGCACGCAGAGGGCGAGATGTGGAGAAAAGGCAGCGAGATAAAACAGATGATTGTTGTTTGTTGTTGCAGTTTTCCCCTGAGCAAACTGCTTCCTCTTCCCCTTTACCCCCTACTGCTACCCGCTTCTTCCGGTCGCTTTCTCATCCCTATAGTCCTCCTCTATGGTAAAAACCTTACTTTCTGTGCGTGTGTGCGTCTTATTTCATTCAGCAATTAAGAAATTGAGCTTTGATTTCAAGGAAGGGTTACGGGTGCCATATTGGGATGCAGTATGAGATCCTCCACTCACCAAGTTCCACTCCCCAAGTCCCAGCCTGAGCCTCCCCATCGCTCGCTCCGTCTGACTCGCTCACTTTTTCTGCACAATTTGGTATCAAAGACATGATAATTAGGCTGAACAGAAGTTCATCTGGCTTCTATTATTTCTCTTTAATTAATAGTGTATAATAATGACTTACAGTTACTCCAGTGCACTTTGTGACTCATTGTGTGTGTCTCCGTGTGTGTGTGTCAGAGAGGGAGAGAAAGAGAGTGTGAACTGGAGCCTGTGCATGAATATCTTTTAGAGCACACATAACTTTAGATGCCGCACAGATAAAAGGCGGCAAGTGTCAAAAGCTCCCAAACTTTTCTCCGTTTTCTCCTCGCCTTCTATGTCTCCTCTCCTCTTCTTTCCTCTCCTCACCTCCTTCCCTACCCAGCATTTGGAGACCTAATGAGGACATTTCTGTCACGCTCCTCAATCACACGCACAGCTGCCAGCCCCAGTCGGCTATAAGTCCCAGGTATCTGAGACTTCTCTCCTTTCTCCCCCCAGATGAAAAACAACAAATAAATAAATAAACAAATAAAAGCACATTTAATGTAATGCGGTGATGTGTAGAAGAAGAGGAAGGGGGAGTATAAGAGAGAAGACTTAAAAGGAGACACAGTGGGAACAGAGCAAGGCTGAATTCACTAATCTCCGAGGAGGCATAAAGTGAACATGCCAACCACCTTCGGCTCCAAGGAGAGAGAAAAAAGAAATTCCACTGGTTTGGTGATAAATAGGATTTAAGTTAGGGTGACAGCTCTTCTGTATGTATGCGTATGCATGCTGTGAGCTTGACTGTAAGTGCATGTTTGTGTGTTTTTGTGCGCCTAAGCACATTCAACTGATACGCAGCAATGGGCATCCTTCCAGCGAGCCCCGGATGCTTTGCGCCGCGCTCGTTGTGACTTATCTCTCAGAAACAAAGATGGATGTGTCAGTGCGCTTATTAAAACATGCTTTTAGCCCTGGCCGCCACTCTTCAGGAGGAAATCGCTTTCTGGCGGAGATTGACAGAACAGAAAAGAGAAAACAACATCCTCATTTAGGCCCAACATCTCGGACATGATTGCTCGCTTTAAGCTGGGTGTTCCTATTGAGGTTTTTTAATTGTTGTTTGCTTCTTTTGCTCATAGCTACATATTCACCAGCCAGGCAGTCATGGTTGGAATCTTTAATTACCTTCAATACTCGTCCCCTTATTTCAAACAATTGCATGATTAAATGGGAGCTGCATATATATGCGTTCCTCCTTTCTGCATCCTCAAAAACAGCACAGTTAAGTCAACATTTCTTCTTTTTTTTTTGTTAGTTGGCTTGTTTGTTAAACTGTTGAGCTTGTGTTTTGTTTTTTGCTTTTTAAAGCCACAGTGCACAAGTCCACAAAGACTCCACTCGTACAGTGGCAGAGTGGCGGCCCGGCTTTTTTGAACGCACCCTGCTCAGATTCAATCCGGCTTCGCCTCTATCACATTATCGCGCAGACATGATGGTGTCAGCTTACAGAGAAAATGAAAAGATTGTTGTTGACAAATCAACGCTGACAAGAGTAGCTGAAGAGATCCCTCCAGCTTCACACAGGATTAGCTGTGTGCCATCTTAAAGACAAACACAGTGGCCCATGTGTTGCTATTTCTATCAGGGATGAAAACAAAGGCAAATGGGGGGTTGTCTTAAGTCTTGGCGAGATGATGGGCTTTCTTCATTCAGTATTAGCAGATTAGACATGTTTTATGAGCCAATCACTCCGGATGATGTGCTGCAGTGGGTAAACGCAGGAACACAGCATGGTTTGGTTCACGTATGGATTCATGATTAAAGAAGAAATACAATATGGAACAGGAAATGTTGTCATCTGTTAAGATGTAGCTCTGCAGCGATGTATCTGCTCCAGCCTCGTCTTCTGTCAGCTGAGCTGAAATTTGGTGCACGTTTGATCTTAAATGGATACTTTATTCATGAACTGTGCAGCTAAACTGCAGTTTGCACACATATAGCTGTCAGTCTCGTCTTTAACGTTCACATGCGTCTGCCACATTTAAAAAAGAAAAGAGAAAAAAAGAGAATCTTTTGTTTGACCAAAGCATATTCCTCTCTGTGAGATGGCAGATGCCCACTAGCTATGATAGGACTACACTTTTAGTCATGCAACAGTAATTCTTCGCTTACTTGCTTTCTCCCTATTTACTGATTTGCTTCTGATGTCTTGCCAGAGTAATCGAGGTAATCTCTGGGAGGAGAAGAGAAGATGAGGCGAGTAGGGAACAGGCAGAAAAAGGGTCTGCCAGCACATGAAATTAGAGCTTATGTAAGTGTAGCTAAAACTCCTAAAATTCACCTCTTGCACGCAAAACCTCTCGCCCACCGACGACCGAGGTTTTTTTTTTTTTTTTTTTGCCCAATTAT
>VURO01004377.1:65759-93288 GCA_015108175.1 Pelvicachromis taeniatus | reverse complement strand
TTCTCAAGCACAAAGTTGAAAATTTCGCCCATCAATTCCACTTTGCGTTGGCTCCGTTGTCTATGACCTTGGGTGAACGAGCCCTTCATTCTGAGATATTCGGCTGAACTGAGGGGATTTCAGGCAGTGCAAAGGGAGCAATAAAAATTTTGTATTCATCCCACTGTGACTCCAGTAGCTAATGATTCATGGATCTTAGTGTAAAAAAAATAAAAAGGTGGTGAAGGGGATGATGCGGGGGGAGAGGGGGGGTCTTTTGGTGTAGGACCAGAGCTCAATGAGGTTTGAAAACGGTTGTCACACATCAGTGGGCAGGTGTCTGATGTCAAGTAACTCAATTCCAAAGATTTCTCATTGCTAGATTCTTGGCCGAGGCGTGAGCGTTTCTGGTTTTTACTGCAGAAAGAAGTAGCTGGAAAATAAGGAGTTGAGATGAAGAGACTGATCATTGTGAAATAAAGGTGTGTGTGTGTGTGTGTGTGTGTGTGTGTGTGTGTGTGTGTGTGTGTGTGTGTGTGTGTGTGTGAGATACATAGACACAGTGGGAACGGTAAAATAGGACCGATACAGGAGGATCTGTTTTCTCATCACTAACTGAGATCACTTTTTAAATATGTTTCAGGACATAAAAATTCCACCATTTTCCCTTTGCATATTAAAATAAGAATAACACATTATTAGGCAAACAGAGTCTCTTACTATACCAGGCCCATAAGGGCTCATACTACAACTCTATTAACTTTTGTAGTTATATTTCAAATCTTTAAATGTGTTTAGAACTGAAGATGTGGGATGACACTAAGTCCTGGTGATGGTGGCACAATTAATGCTATGTATCTACTATGTCTCAGACCCAGGCCTGTGTGTTTCATGAAGTTTTTACTGGGGATACAATCATAGTACATGAAATATTTCTGTGCACAATGACGCTTAAGAAAAAAAATGATAGAACGCCCCTATCCCATAACCAGCGGGACACCACACTCGAGGCCCATGGGGAAGCGGACGGTGTACTTACTTTGAGCGTCGGCGAGGTGGAGGAGCAGACCCAGGACAAGCAGCAGCGGCAGCAGCAGCGTGGGTCTGGCTCTGCGCATGGTGGGACAGCTTGGCACCAGCATGCTTTGGCAGCCTCGGTGGCACTGGCTCACAGAGCCCTGTGAGTCAGTCTGGTCTGATTTCTCAGATGCAGGGTATTCACAGCCTATGCGAGGCAAGGAGGGATAGGAATAGGGAGAAGGAAGGAGGGGATGAGGAGAAAAAGGAGAGAGAAAGAGAGAGGAGAATGAATGAAACAAAGCTGTTTGGCTCCACGGGTTTTATCTATTCCTGCACATTTCTGACATACCCCCACACAGCCTCTGCTGGAGCTGACAGAGGATAGGAAGAGCCTGATGTGCTCACAGGGTATGTTCTGACAGTTCTCTAAATGGAATAGTCACTTCACACAATGCGTGTGCACGTGTGCATGAGAAGGAGTGAGACGGAGAGTGTAAGCCAGAGAGAGAGAGGGAGAAACCACCCAGATGAAAGGGCGAGTTAATATGATTTTGTCTTCACAGCTCCGGTCACGAGCGCCAATTAAATATGCTCCATAATATGAGCACCTTCCAAGTCCACCTCAGATCAGCAGCGATATCTCTTTCACATAAGGAAGTTCTCTCTGCCTTAAAGGAACAGCCAGGAAACGCAGTAATAATCCCAAATTGCAAAAGCGACTTCCTATTATTCACTAAAATGACTTAAACTTTTAGAATCACTGTAAATGGCACTGTGCTAACTTGGACATGTTCGGCAAACCTGTTCATCTGTAGCCCATACAAGACTTCATACACAATATTTCCATCAATTCTTTAAAAGCTCTAAGTGCCTATACAAAGTGGAGTAGCTTAACTTGGAGCCCATGTATGCTTGCGTGTGTGTGTGTTTGTTTGTGTGGTTCAGTCTTTTATCCGTAAGACAGAGCGGCGAGCCGTTGCCATTCATGTTTCAGCCTTTTATCTCAGGACCACTACATGGCTGTGAAAATCAATGTGATACAGTGAGCTAGTATTAGCCGCAGACCGGCTCCATCCCTTGTCATCCATTTGCTTAAGCCCGAGCTTGATCCTCAGTGATGGATGCTGTGCAGTAGTCTTCGGCTCATAACACGGCTCCCGGCTAATCCGAGTGTGTGAGCTTTGATGACATACTGTACCGCTGGTTAGCATCTTAGCTCGTCTGCCTGCATTGTTCGGCGGGAAGCCGCTGTTGTTTCAGCCGTGGCGGAGACCGGTGGAGTTGGATGTGTGCACGGGATGCACACCGTGACATTTCAGACACTTTGTGCACAGTGAGATCAAAAGCACATCAGCTCGGCGAGTTTTCGGATTGTCTTTGATAACTGTGCGTGTAAAGGCTTTTGCTAGAAGTATTATTACGCTGGGGTGTTTATCTGCAGATTTGACCGCTACTCACTAGTAGGAAGCAAAGAGAAAGAAAAAAAAAGGAAAAACATAGCCCCTAAGCCCAATCACTAGGCCCGATGATGACAAAGTACCTCATTTCCCTGTTACCAATCATCCTCTGTCTCGTTCTTAGCCTTCCCTCTTTCATTTCTGTGGGCTGTAAATGGCAGAAAAGACGGGAAGATAGCACACCTGTCACACTCGATTTGTGTTGGGGGGAGATAGACACGACTACCTGTCTCCAAGCACCGCGGGGCTAGTAGCGAATGCGAGAGCGGGAGGGACGGGTGGAAAAGGGAATCAATTTAAGGCAATTTCATCCCCGCTCACACCACACACACACACAAACAAAAACGTGTATGCATATAACATACATCTGAGAACACTAGACAGAATTTACACATGAGCAGTGTTTTGCAGCAACGGTGAATCTGATTAGAATTAACTGGACTGAAAAGCCTCGAGCAGCGGCGCGAGGGGCTGGAGCTGCAGCGTGATCCGTACGTGGCGCGGCACGGCGTACGGCCGTCTGTCTCCTCCGGTTATTGTTTCACGCATCTGCCCCTCCAAATCTAAGTGATAGCCTTTGAGTTAATTAATGAAGTGTGAATTTCCATAATGACACGACATTAGGTAGCACACAAGAAACAGTACTCGGCAGCCCTCCACTTCTCTGTTCACACCCTACATGCATACACACCCATTTGCGCACACACACACACACACACGCTGATAGAGGCAAACAAAACCATCTGTATGTTGTGTAACCACTAGTGAGACAACCAAGAGGCTACGCCATGTGAGTAAATAGAAGGAGAAGCTAATGTAGGCTAAAATGCACCCAGCGCAGCCATAATTTATACCAACAATGAAAGCAATTATAATTGGTGTTGATTTGTAGTGTTCATTTTTACAAGTAAACTGTGCTGCAGATTCCTTCCTAATGTGCTATGGGGGTGACGAGCCACCTGCCAGACCTGGCAGAAAGGCAGCAGTTTGCCAACTGCATTGTTAACCGACAATGGATTTAGCTTAAATACTGCAGCTTTTTTATTTTTTTGGCGTGGAAGCTCCTGCAATTACATATATATGGGCGCGCATGCAAATTCACATCATCGTCTCTGTGTACATTAGTTGGTATAAACCAAGAGCATCACCTTTGATCGTTTTAGCCTCAACACGGCCGTTTGGCGTTACTCTGCGAATCTTCTCGTTCATATATTTGGTGGCACTGATGCTTCTCATTGAACATTTATTACAATAAAAAGGGGGAGAAGAAAAAAAAACAACAGTCTTGTCTTTCTTCCTGAGCCCCCGGTGGTATTATTGTGTTTCCATTCAGTAGTGTTTCATTCAAAGGATTTTGCTGCTGATAGCAATCATGCATTATTAAACAAAGCCTGACAACATGCACAATGTTAATTAGAAAAAGGGTGGGGGGAGGGGGGTGGCAAGAAAAAGAAAGGGGCTGTTGAGCTGTCTACTCTCTCTCTCTCTCTCTCCTTCTCCATGATCCTTATCAGAAATGTGAACGAGAGGGAGGGTGGGATGTTTATATTCTCCATAATGGCTCGGCCTGTTTGGTATTCTGGTCTATTTAGACAAGCAATATTATTAAGGCTCTAAAAAAACAAAAAAACTAAACAACAACAACAAAGAATCAGTCATATTTATCTCATATTCCAGCCATACTCCAATAAACTTGTTCTAGGGACAAATGCAGGCAGAATAGTTTATGAGCTTCAAAACCTGCGCTTTCATAACATCGGCGTGTCTTTGCGTGCTCTCCGCCACGTTTTACTGTTTCAGCGAGCTCGATGCAAACCAAAGGCCCAAACCGATGGTGCAATTTTTTATTTATTTGTTTTTTAACATTTTCAACATGAGCTTGAACGTAGCATTTGGACCACATTATGCTCATCCCCGGCGCAAGATGACTAATTTTGCTTCAGCCTGCCCCGGAGAATGTTGAAATGGGGTGTTTTTAATTTCAGGCTCATGCACAAACTGAATTGGACTCGAAAGGAAACGGCGGACTCATGGTATGTTATCCAAACAGACCAGAGCGGCCACAAAAATGCCTCCAAATCTATTAAGGCCAATCCCTCTGTAATTAGCTCAACACATGCAAGGACAAAAGCACAGCAAAACTACGAAGGATGTGAACCGAGCTGGACTGGGTTATAAAAGAGTAGTACCATACCCAGCCAGGCACAGCCAATAAGAATGCGTTTCCTTTTATGAGGTAGGGCTTTCTATTTATCTCCAGACTGGCTAAGTTAAAGAATGCAATAATTACCCTCCACAGCCACACTTTTAAGCTACAGTGATATGCAAGGCTGTGAGAACAGTGAGGTAAACTGCTGTGTTATAACTGCACTGGTCTCTGTGATTTCTGCCCTGATGCTGAGAGACACGGCAGAAACCGCATCAGACGACCAGCTTTCGTTGTGAAGCTAAGTGGCAGTGAAGGGGACACAAGGTGGAGAGCAGAGCAGAACTGCAGCAGATGCAGATTCCACCACCCTCCAACTGCTATGGACTTAATATGCATGTAAACTATTCTCCAGCTTAACAGCTTGATGACGACACCAGTAATAGATGGAATAAAGCTTAAAGAATTCATGGAAATATTTTGTCTTTACATGGTTATGTTGAAATTTCAGATTAACCATGTTAGTGATCATTTTACTTTAGCCTATTTGTCATTAATCTATAATTGGTACTCAACTGAAAGATGTTCAATAGAGGCGCATCAGAGCATATATGTATATATATGAGGAACACAACATTAATTTGGATATTAATTAAAAAAATATGCCACAGCGTGGGTCCCTTAAGCAGATGAAATACTGATCTGATACTAGCAAACAATGAGGATATTTGCTTCACCACACTGTCCTTGCACATTGAGCAAGTTCATAAAGTCATGTGACACATCCGTTAACCATTTGACGATATACAGATTCAGGAACAGCTTTTTCCCCCAAGATGTGGCCTCCATCGTCCCCCCATACACTATAATAACTTGCATTAACTTTCATTGCACCCTATATAATCACTCCCTTAGGAGTGATAATGTATTTATTATTGTTTTTATTATCTGATCTTTTTTGACGGGCATATCAGAGATGCCAGATAAAGAGGAACGCCACGAACACGACGACCAGTTGATCCAAGCTTGTTGTGACAATAAAACAGGATTGCTTTTAAAGTTCATAATATCTAAATAAGGACTAATAAATATTACCCATAACAAATGTTCATGACATTTGTCTGTTTGTTAGTCCAGATGAAAAAACAAAACAAAAGGTGGCTGGTATATTGGATCACCAAATATCAGAATCTCGTCGACACAGGTGTTTGGATGCACGACACCAAAATGCAATGTCAGTTCTTAAAAACGTCTGTGGGGAATTTTAATATTAATAAATTACATAAATTTAACAACTGAGCACACCTCTCCTGTTCTTCTCCTTACTCTGAGATCGCTCACAGGACAGCAGGAATGGGAATAAAAATCAGCTCCAGATCCATGCTTGGATTCTAACAATAAACCACAGTAGCTTTGCATGATACAATTCAAAATAACCCGTTTAGCCTTGGTGTACCCTCCATCCAATGTCTGAAACGAGACGTCTTAAGGCTGCCCTTTGGTTTGAACAGCAGGTGGGCGGGGCAGCTGTGCTCACTGTCAAAGCCGTGCACATAAGATGACCATATTAGCGACAGCAGCCACTCTCACTGACCTCATGCAGATCTAAGAGTAAAAACTGAAAGAAGCAGAAACAGCTCATACTTCTCACACATCAAGTCACTATTCGAATGTTTGGCCTTGCCTGGTATTATCATCCACCATTGTCAGATCATATATACACGGACAAATATTATAAGCTTCCTTTTAATAAGTAAATACCAATCAAAGTGAAAACCTCTGCGGAGTAGCAGTGTATATGGAAGTCAAATTGTCAAAGTGCAAATAAAACATCACAAGCTGCTGTGAACTAGCACCGCTGCTCTTTTAACAGCTTGTATCAAAGAAACACATGGATAGCTTTTTCTAGATTCACAGCTATAGAGCTAATATTTTGGGGGGTTTCTTGTCTTTAAAGAACGTAAATTTTAAGTCTCTCTTCTCTGAAGAAAAAAGCCCTTTTCTTATGTGCACTTCTGTCTTTTCGTGAACATGCTTCCCTCGTGTTAGTGGCTTCTATATTTCCTTATTTCTTCTTTCTCCCCCCGTTTACTGCTACTTTCTTCCTTCTCCCCGCGATGTGATTTAAGACCGAGTGACAAGGCCTTTTCTCACACATCGCTCTCGATCAGCCGGCATGTGTAATAACATTCCTCAAGCTAAGCTAAGCTATGCCCTCAAGTGCAGCCTCCACATGAAAGACCCTGACAACTACACATTAGAGGAGTTTATTTTCTATACTTATTTATTTGCTTCTACCCCCTCGCCTCCCTCAAACAAGCCTCTCACGGCCATAAACTGTCCTCCAGGTGGTGCCGCCGGACTTTTTGCTTGAGAAAATCGAGGTTTACAGCCGCGCCCCGGACGCCTGACTAATTTTTTGGACGAGCAAAGGCTACCGGTTGCTGGGGCTGATGTCTGGTTATATCTTGTTTTCCTGTGAATGGATCACCCAACATGAAACAGCACAGCGGGAAGCTAATTGGCTCTGATGACATTTGTCTGTCTAATAATTGGTTTAAAAGCACCTGCTGCGGCTGCAGGACGCCGAAGCTATCACGATCCCATCTCGATTGTGTGTCCGTGGCAAATTACTTCCAGGAGATTTCAAACCACTTCCTCCCCCCGCCCCACCCCCCTTCTTCTCTGTCAGCAAAAATGATTGTGGACTTTAAAAATGTCACAGCAGAAATAGTGTAAAATACAAATTATTTCTCCGGGGCCTTTTCTGTGATTGTTTTTCTGTTACGTTAAACACCAAAATAAGAGGTTACCCATCTTCATCAAGCAAAAAAGGATTAAAGAAAAATAATTTTTAAAAAGTATGTAACCGGGCAGATGAAAACAAAAGCTGAGTTGCAGTTTTAAGACCATTACCTTGCTTGGGTGCAAGAGCAAGCTTTTATCATTGTGTGAACTCAGCCCACCCAGACTGACCTTGATGGTTTTTTGGTACGACTCAAAAGAGAACACGGCGTCAGCTCAGGAATGCCTCTACTGTGTCTGTGTGTGTGCTCGCTTTTGTTTTCAACAGCCTCTCCTTGACTTTTCTCTCCACCTGATCTACCTTGCTACTTTTTCCCCTCCTCTCCCCCTCCTCGCCCATCTTTCTCTCTCATCTCATTCCTCCCTCCACGTTTCCCAGCAGCTGCTTGGTTCAGATGGATGGTACCAACAGTGCAAGACCCTGACCTGTAGTCTAGTGACTGATTATCCCCGTGCCCTGTTGTGCTGCTCTTTGAACGCATACCAACACACGGTGCATGCACAGGCATAACAAACGCTCACACAAACACACATACAAACACACACACCACGTGTGCAAGGTTATGGAGCTATTGGGTAAGCTTTAGGGACACTTGGGAATTTCAAAGTGAGGGTTGAGGGGGAACAAAGGAGCCAAAGTTATCTATTTCATCTTTGTCGCCATTTTTGGATCTCCTCCGCTGACCTTGTTGACACAACAAACACACTTGCTATTGAACGCTAATGGACGCCACTAATGCCTTTTGAATGGGCAGGGTATAAAACCAGAGCAGAGTACAATCAGCCTTTTGGATGCATGTGAGCTGTGTAAACTATTCAAATGACTGCCAGCTCTTTGGGAGGCCTTCTCTTGCGCTGCATTTGCTTGTCACGGCGTGGGCGGCTTCTATAGTACGAGCATGTGCCACTTGGGTCGTGCTTGACCTTGCGTATCAGCATTTAGCATAGGGAAAGAACTTGTTATCATGCAAACAGGCTGAATCATGAGGAGTCTATTGTGTTGGGTGCACAAAGTGTGGCGGGATAGAGAGGGAAAAAAGAGAAAAATAGTAGACGCAGCAGCAGCAGCAGCAGCAGCCAACCAGGAATGGATGGGATTAAATTTACGCCGCATGAACTGGGGAGGGCTAAATCATGTTACATATTATGAAGCAGAAAAAAAAAAAGAAGAGGGAGTGAGAAGAGGGCGGAGCAGAGGGCTGGAAATATAATGGATAAGGGGAGCAACGAGGCAGAGAGGTGGCAAGGGAAGGGAGAGGAGGACAGGGAAAGGAGGCAAGGAAGGAAAGGGGGGATGAAGAGGAGAGCACGCTGTAGGGTGAAAGAGCAGGAGAGGCGGAGACCAAGGGGAGGGAAGCGAGGGAATGTGCCTCACTGCCAGCTTTTTTCACACTCCGCCTGTGCTCGTACGCCTGACGGAGGCTGCGTGAGGGAGATGGGAGAGAGAGGAATGAGGGAGAGAGAAATCAGGCGCTGCTGAAGAGGAGAGGGCGGTAGCTGCGAGACCGTTCTGGCAGTGTGAAGGTATTGTTTCCTGAAAGGGAGGGAGCTGGACAGATGACAGCAGGTGAAAGAGAAAAACAAAATGTGAATAAAACACATGGCAGACTCTTCTCACCCTCAAATGTGCACACTCTGGTTCAGGACTACGTCCAAGCAAATCGATGCGGCTTAGAGAAAAAAAAACAAAACAAAGCAAAACGCACAACTCCCACGCAAACACGCTCGCAAACGTGGACTCGGGCACACACGAGCATAAGAGCGGGCACGCATACCCTTTGCACCGCGTGCTCCTGGCACTCTGACATCTACCCCCAACACAGCAACGGTCTGTGGGAGGATGAATAATCTCACTTCCGTGAGGCAGAGAAATGAGAGAGAGGAAGGAGGGCGAGAGGGAGGTTGTTCCCAGCCCGAGCTCACGTCGTTTTATGGAAAGTGCAGAGCCCTCGAACAGACAAAACAGCGTTGCACTGCCACTCGCCGACGCGGCACAAAACATTAGAACAGAGCTCTATTGAAAATAACGGAATAATACAGCGCCGGGAATTGTGTTGCCCCCTAATACATATCGCATAAGTCAACAGCAATGTGCCTCCTTATCTTTTCGAAACAATTGACACACCGAGCTACATTGTGTGCTAGTGACATTTTAGTGGCTTTTGTACGCACGCCAAGCCGTTTGGTATGTAAATACACTACTTAAGCGCACATGAAGGATGTAAGGAGGCGCTGGGGGCATCCACGCTATACTCATAGGCCAGCAAAATAATTAAAATGCCAAGTGTCTTCCATTATCTAAATGCTAATTTGCCTCGATTTACCCTGAGCTAAAATGTAACGCCACATTATGGCTGTGCACTAAGGCAACGATGGGTGAATTTCACTTCAATTAGCCTAGCACACTGTACACTATCGTGTACCCAGGGTGAGATGTTTTCATAAGTGGAGATCCAATAATATGAAAATATAAGGGGCTGTTTCATGTCAGTTCTTGGCACTTGCCCCACCTCAACGCATACATGGACATATGCTACATCAATACAAGCTACATTACAGTGCTACCTGCTACGATGAGCGTTGCTCACATTAAACAATCAGCTCTGTATGTTGTCTTGTTACACTGGATATCCCCGATATGATCATCTCAGGGACACAGCACTGCATATGAGCACTTAATCGCCTCACACCTGCTATTCAAACCGTCTGTTTGCAAGGATCAGCCAATCAGAACAAAGGTACAGCTCAAAGGGAGGGTGGCCTTCAAGACAGTGAAGCTAAAATGTTTTGTTTCCAGTGCAAGAATAAAAAAGTAATGTTTTTTACAATTAAAAGGTGCATATTTTACTGACTTACTACTCATTTGTTATTATAAAAGTTTTAAGCTGCAGGCTTCAAAGAAGACACTGAAGCTGTCCTGCTTCGCCGAGAGTGTTTCCCCAGCAAAATGTTTGTCAAAGCTGACCGTCATTCTTGTTTCTCGCTGGACTTCAGCCAGTGTTGTTTTTGCCAGACTCAGATTTGATAAGAAACCCTGAGTCAACAAGTAAAAGTGCACGCAGGACCCATTAAAAACGGCTGCTTATCGAAGCTTTTTTTTTTTTTTGCATGAAAATTCATCAGTGCCAATACGGAGGGCAACAGGACAAAAAATTATTATCACAGATATGAAATGTTTTTGCTGAATACACAGATAGGGGTGAAATTGTGTTGTTCCTGCCTTTCCATCTATATCCTGATAAGACTGTCAGAGGACATGCTAGGTGGGGGTGGGGTGGGTGATGATGAGCATCATTTTAGAAAGCTGTTTCAATATTTCTGCAGCTCAAGTATCCTTACTAAAGTTTACTGAGCGCTTTGATGCGGGAGCTGCTGATTAGAACTTTTATTAGTTCTTGGACGCCCTTGAAAGGTGTTTTAGCCAAGCTAAGCTATTGTTCTCATGAAAAGCAGTTCAGGCTGCCCGTGCACCTCAGTGAAGAGAAAGAAATGGTTCACCCCAAGGCAAAAGCAACAATTCCTCCTTTGTCGTTTCACCAAGACAAATGTTTGCCATTGCACTGTTACCAGACACGCACACACGCACATGGGGGGGAGTAGTTCCCTGTCACTGATGGTATATTGTAGCACTGGAACGAGACATTTTATTATGCTGCCGAAAACAAATGGATAATCCTTTTCCAGCCACAGTTTGAAGATTGAAATTCAAATCAAATGCCACCTTCAAACAAATGTCAGAGTACAAAATCAGAACCGTTCTGTCAATGTCTGGATTCAAGCAAAGAAAAAGCACAGTTTGACATTTGGGAGTGATTTTCTCTCTCCATGTCTTCATGCCTTCATATAAAATTAACTTGGTAATTGTCCGGAAAAAAAAAAAAATCTGCATGTGAACCCACGCCACACAAACAAGCCTTTTTTTTTTCACTCTCACTTTACATCCAGCACTCTCTTAGAAACCTTTCTACATGCTCCCCCAACCCAATACAAATCCACCCCCGAACGCTCGCAAACATGATTAAGACACTGTCAAGCCTGACACTGCCATCTCTCCCGTGCTGCCAGTGGCCCTCACTGTTGACTGACTGCGTGGATGTGCCTTATCATTAACGGGGCCGCCCGTGCCACCACGGAGGGGCTTTGATGACAGAAACTAAGGCCCGAGTGCCTGCCCCTCCCATTCCGCCTGCCCAAGTGTCATCTAAATGAGATAGGGCCTAGGAGCTAGGGGATTAGGCTCTGCATAATTACCTATTTAAAGACCCTAATTGAGCATTTCATTAAGAGACTGGCACTGAGATTTTGCCAAGGAGGGCACTACAGGGAGAGAGATGTATTTGTTCGTGCATGCATGCTGTGTACTGATGTGTACGTATGTGTGGTTGTGCGAGGACATTGGTGTGCATATGCTTGAGTGTGCATTTTGGAACCACAGCAGACTGTAACCTTGAATTCAAGGGTTACCTTGTTAGCAACAAGGTCTCTCACTTAGTTTTGTTTACATTGCACTTAGGACTGTTTGCCACATGATTGTGTAAGTATATCCATGAGATGTTAACCCTTCCATTCAAGAGTACTATTTAACCTTGAATACTCTATGTTGCATTATATCTTTATCTAACAGTGCTGCTTTAGAAGACTCTGGGCCTGATCTACAAAGGCATCCGCCAGTGCAATGTCAGTGCAAAAAAAATACTGTCTGCGTTTACAAAGAAAGATTGACTTCATTAAGAATATATATTGTTACAGGTGATAGACTCTAGTATTTGCCTCTTGACTGAATCCAAGAAAACGTGTTCAGTCAATTTATTTATACAATGCAAATTCTGCTCCGGTTGTTCCAACTTCTATTTTGGGATAACACCAGCAAGGCCATTCACAGGAAGCTACAAATCAAAGGCTAACAGTTGAGAGTATCAGGATCTGAAACAAGCAATAAAAGAGAAACACTACAAAGCTATAATGATTTCCTTGTCTATGAAGCTAACCGAATCCAACAGAAGGCAAATGTGTGTGCATATTGTTCATTTCTTATATTCACTGTCCTTCATCCCAACAGTAAAAGACAGTAAATGAGTTACTGCCACCAACACTGTCAGCTGTCAAGCCCGTGCCAGCTCCTCGATTCCCAGTGGCATATCTAAAACAGTTTTGTCAAACAAGAGATGAGATACGAGACATACGTGTCTTTTATTTCAATTTAATACTGAAACTCCGGTTCTGCTTTTCAGGTCAGACCTTTA
Organism: Pelvicachromis taeniatus; assembly: GCA_015108175.1. NCBI lineage: Eukaryota > Metazoa > Chordata > Actinopteri > Cichliformes > Cichlidae > Pelvicachromis > Pelvicachromis taeniatus. Next base: position 80,638 of record VURO01004377.1, on the reverse strand, counting down.
CCTAAAAAGTGTTTTTCAAAAGTACAAAAAAGACCACCACTCAGAGTGATATTCTTTTGCACAGGAAGCTTTCATTATTTTTGGGTGGCCATCGATTCCTTTGTAGTTCATTTAATGCTTTTGTGTCGGGGCCAAAACGAAAAATATATGAATGTCAGTTCAAATCATAATTGCAGCATGTAAATATGAGATATACAATCCTGCACTGGCCCCTGACGAGGATCAAAATCAGTGAACTGCACTGGAATCTGGACCACACCGGGATCCCTGTTCTTTTGTGATTACAAACAGTTTCAGCAGTGACCATCATTAGCGGAGAATGCTAGACCCAGATAGTTTGCTGGGTCTAGCATTGTTCGACCTGATTTCCATGACCTAGCAAGACCTCAACCCTTCTTTGCCCACTTGTCGCCATATCGGGGATCACTGGGGACACTGGAAAGTCACTAGCAGTTGCTTGCGCATGATTGACTTGTTTGCTAAATGACTAGCATCTGAAGTGGCAATGCTGGCTGGAGGCTGTTAAAGTCTTTAGGGCAGACACCAGCTGCTAACTGCAACAGATAAACTGTCCCTTCCTCTCGGGATTCATATGTGTAGAAGTCTGGCCAAATATGCTCAGGGCTGTGATGACACTGAAACATCATGTGTTGTCTGTGCTGGCAAAGCCCCAGACTTATATTCTTCTCTGACATGCCAAGGTTTGAAAAAATTAGATGTTAGATGGGAAAGGAACCAGGACTTGTAACAAACTCAAAAGTCAACGTAATATCAGTGTGATTGATGGACTACTAAAGTACCCTTGCATGATTCAAAGTTCAAAGTAATTGATATTTATCTCACACCAAGTCTTGCTGCAACCCCTCAGTTCATTCTCTGTTCAATCTTCAAACCCACTCTTTCTTTTAATCCAACTTTTTCTGAATGGGTTCACCTTTGTAAACACAAGGTTTTAACATCAAGTAGGTGTGCTTAAAGGCAAAGCCGTGTGATTGAGACAACCACTTTTATTGACACTCCACAGAGCCCAGGGTAGGAAGAACAGCCTAAAACAACACATTTAGAGGATCTCACACGTGAGATTTTGGCTCATCATGGATTACTTCTGCTTATTATTTAAAAATCTGGCTATGTTAAATATGAGCATCTGCCATTACAACAATATTTCTATGACAGAAGCATAACAACTAGCTTCTCTTTTATGTTATCAACCTCTGATGCACTGGACTTAATAATGTAGGCTGTAATCCTGAGAAATAAAGAAATTCAGGGAAAACACAACAGCAGTGGTGGATGCTGTTGGTATAACTGGCATGTGAACCTTTTTGAGTTTTCATCTGGTGTGCGAGGTGCTGTTTTTTCTGCGATCGCTTTAATATAAGCTTGGATCGGTGGGTAGGTAAGTTTGTGCAATGCCTCATCTAAATCTCTTACTTAAAGAATCATAGTATGACTCTCTTTCTCTGCCTTTTGTTGCTTTACAATGACCACGAACAATGAAACATGCAATGAGCTTTAGAGTCTGAAATATATTCACTTACACAAATGGAAGATTGGCAAAGGATACACAAGAAAGCAAGAGTCATAATCTCCAAGAGAAAAGACTTTTGTGCAACAAAGCGTGCCCGTGTTTGCATTTCCTTCTGGTATGAAAATTCTGACGACTATGTCACTGCACTGAATATATAAGTCTGTATACGCTATAAGTTGCCGTAAGATGTCGAAATCCTGAGAAAACAGATTGTCAAAGGTTGTACCTCTAGCCAAATTCTGTTTAGGTCACAGACATGTTTCAGAGTGTTGAATTAGCTAAATTACCACCATGACCGGCAACACATCTCAAGCTAATCCCACCATACATGTGCATGTGACCACATTTTTACCCCACAAGCACGCCCAATCCCCTGGGTGGATTTAAAAGATGAATGCAGAAGAGACTTCAGACTCCTGCTATCTTTTTGATATTCTTCTACGTTAATGGATTACTAGAGTAACACACTATACAACAAGAAAGCCAAGCTGTTGTATAATTTAACATTTGTGTGTGGACTTGTGCACATCCCAAGTGTGGACAAACTACCTACTCAACTTGTGTTCCCCATCTGAAAACGCCCACAGCAGAGTATCCTCTAAAATAGGCTGTTTCTATTCCAAAGTTCCTGAACAGTACTGGCAGCCCCGGTGGACTCAATCTAACAGGAGGCCCAATGTGGGCCCTATCAGGACCCATCTTGGCATTGCGCTTTCGATATCTCTCCATCTCTGCTAAGGAGACATCTATCTTGATTTTTGCTGAGTGCCAAAAAAGAAGTAGTAGGAGAACCAGACGGAGAGATTGAGAGGAGGCTGGAAGAAGGGTGATAAGGCAGCTGAGAATCAGAAGAAAGGATCTTGGGGAGCGTGGCCCGAGCGTGCCGGAAAGAGGAACTTCATCTTTATCTAATTACCACAGGGCCATTTTGCCAGGGTAGATAGCGCCAGCGTTTATGGCGGCCTGTTTGGTATCTCGTGCCTTTTTACGAGCACACGCGTTCTCGCACACGTAACTCATGCAGATATGATTAACATTCAAATACACTTCGAGTCACACACGTACATAAGCCTGAAAGCACACTCTCGCACATACATGCGGCCCAGGGCTGAGTGCCATAACAGCCCAATGAAATATATTCAGATTAGAAAGGTGTCGCATTACTCTCCAGTCGGATGATAAATACGCGGTTAGCACCATCATTAATCTTGTACCCCTCCCCACCTTCTGCCTCTAGACGCGGTGATGTAGAGCAAGCATACACTGGATGGAGCTAGTGGCTCAGTTAGGGGCTGCAGCGGTGAGGCCGGTGCGTACATGCAGCAGTGACACTGTCTTCTCGTTCTGCTCGGTCTCACAAGCACACAAGGTCAGGACTGTTGACCCTTTGGCCTCACTTCTGAGATCGCTGTTCACAGAAGCAGAGTGGTGGGTTGGACTAAAGTCTTGCTGTTAATTTCTTCTATAAAAGGATCAGCAAAACATGTAAAAATGTATACAAGCCCTCTTGTCATTTGTTAAACACATGGACCTTTTTTTGTTTTCTTGAACTCTCGGCGCACTCTTCCTATCATTCCTTTCACATTCACCTCTCCTTTCTTTCTGAGCACATGTCTTTGTCCTGCCCCACTTCCGTCTTTCACCCCAGGGGTTAGCTGACACAGTGCTCTGAATGGCATTTCATTGTAAGTAGCCATTGTCTGGCTAATGAGCAGCATGCATAAAACACACAGGAGACAATGATAGACATACACACACGGAGACATCAACACATGCCGGGCACAAGGGTGGAGCTACCACCAGTGGCTTAAGCAGCATATTTCTCCACCAAACACTGCCGTGTCCCTCCAGAGAGATTTCAGACAGACAGTTCAGACAGTGGCACCTCGCCTTCAATACAAACACAGCCCTAGGGAGGGGTCAGAGGTCAAGAGCTGAGGAAATTACGTGTGATAAATTGGCGCTGGTGCCAGGAGTGTTGTGTATATGTGAGGAGGGTCATCCTCCCCTTCCCCTTCACTGGTGTTTGATGAAATGTATAGGTTTTCAAAGAACAGCCTGCATCTTTGGCAGGCTGAAAATTGGGGTTTTGAGCAGGTTCCTCCCACATGTCCTCATTCAAGCGGTGTCTCTCGGGAAAAAAAACAAGGACTAAATCGCTCAACGGGCAGAATCGCCAAAGGCTTAAGCAGCATTTAGTAGCTTAGTCTAAAATACCCTTATGAGAAACATCTCTAACATTTTACCTAAAATATTTTTCTGAGTATAATTTTTGTGTAGCAGACTTTTCATACATTCTAAACAGAAAACACATCCAATTCAGTGGCGCACTGCAAACTGTGGCCCTGAAAAGTGGCTGGACACATTTACACAACGTTTTGCTGAATCAGAAATTGTGCAGGAGGAAAGTCGGGCTGATTATAAATTCACAGCTAATCTCACATTCCAAGGACAATGTTTTTCGAGGGACATTTACTCATAGTTGTGTGAAACTTCTGTCCAGTCTGTAGCTGCCAAAATACTTGGGGTCTTTTCTTTTTGTTCCTCTCAGATTATGGCATTATTTTCCCCTGCCCACATTCAGTGACAGCAACAGGATGAGTTTTATTCTTGCCAAGACCTTTGAGCCCAACAACAAGCGTACACTGGGACTATTGTGTGGGAAAAGCCAATATAAACTCCTGTGTTTCATTGCAAGATGGCTGATTAGCTCTTAGGGGGGCTGTAAAGAATTTGGTGCCTCGGTTTCGGGCCTTCGGTCATAAGACAGTTGTTAAATTTGGGTGATGACAACTATTGCGTGCAGGCATCACATACGCTGGTATATAAAATTATGCTATAATCGAGCACAAACTCCACAAAAAAATTGCCACGCTCTCAGTTACCTTTTGTTGGGCCAATTGTGTTACCACATTTTTATTGGAGCTCTCAGTCGCCCCCAATCACTCTGTGCACCATAAAATGCTGGCAAGTGGATTGGGGCTACTATAATGGTGGCACAATACAGAAATAAACTACTTTTACTGCCGCAAACAAAGTGATGTGACCTGGAAAGGTTGTATTTTTTGCTGCGATAATGACTATATTTTAGAGTCAAGCCTCAGTGTGAACTCTAATTACTTGTCTGGGGCCACTGAGCTACATTGGTCTCAAGCACTTAGTAATGAAGTCCATATTGGGTCCATGTTTATCACATACAACATGAATGTCCTGATTGCTCAATCTCTGTACTCACTGTTTCAAGATTGTTTTCTGTTTGTTGAGATGGATAACAAGATAACATGCATCTGATATCTTTGTGTTAGCACTGTTTCTGTATCATCACAATAATGTTAGTCCAGGATCAGCATTGCAACTGACCAAACACATTGTTTGAACATTCACTTAGCATTAGCTGAGATGTTAGCTAACCTAAATGTGGCTAACAGCTAACCTACCTTGATAATATAAAGGTAGGTTAGCTTGGTTTAGCATTTAAACCAATCTAAATGCTGGCCATTTGTTCCAGAAGAGAGTTTTAAACAAACAACGTTTTTCTTTCTTTTTCCACTAAATTCAAAAGATATGAATGGTCATTCTCAATGTTGATAATGGTCCAAAATTATTTAGATGATGCAGGAACAACACCAATATGGGAATATCAGACACCAGAAGCTGTTTACACCTTCTGTTTTCAAGGGGCGGCAAATAAGGAAAACTAGCTTAAACGGATGAGGTACGGAATGGCTTGCTCCAGACGCTGAACACATTGAGTGGCAGCACCATGGACGCATATTAGATAATAAGGGTTTCTTTGAACTGTGAATGATGCGAAACTGCTCTAGTAAAAAAAAAATGTTTTTAAAGTACGGAATTGGAAATGAACATAATAGATCCTCTTCAAGCTAAAACAAAAAACAAAAAAGCACAAGAGCATATAGTCAAGTGGATAATGTTTTTTTTGTTACCATTTTAAAACCATTTACTGACCCATTTGAAATTATCCCAGCATACAAATCCACTAGACAAGGGACCAATTGTTCATCAAACTTGACCAAGTCGGAATAAAGTTAAGAGATGTTTTTAAGAAAACGTCCTTTGACTTTCAAATTTTATATGATTTCATTATCCACACTCTGCAGAACCGGCTCCCAGTTAACTTAATCACTGTGACACGCATTTCTCATAAATATGCAAATACAATTCAGACATGTTGAGCACTTCTGAGAGGAAAAAAAAAACAAGTGACTTCAGGCAAAGACTTGCTGAAGACCCCTTCTCAAATCACGAGTCCTCTAAGCGCCTCACGTGAGGCGCCGTTCTTCAAAAACTGTGAAGTTTCGAGGTTCTCAGAGCAATATGTTTTGCCAAAACAAAGCATGCTTGCTTGTCAGAGTAAATTTAATCATACAAAATGGGAGCACTCTGTGCAGCTCTCATCACTACCACTTCTTTTGAGTGGTTGTGTTTCCAATGTGGTTAGAAATGAAGCAGATATGTTGGCAGGGGGGACGGACAACAAAGAGGAGACTTTTCCTGCAATTCCAATGAAAATAATATCATAAAAAAGTGGCACAATGGAGGTCTGGTTATATACAGCAGCTTGAAATATAATTTTACACTCAGGTTCTTTGTATCCCTATAGGCCAGTCGCTCACCAGTAAAACAGTCCTCTACAGACTAAAAGGCAAGCATGGGTTTGTGAGTACGGTGGGGAAATATAAAAGGAACGCAAGGCAGGAGAAGGGGATTTGTAGGGGTATTAAGGCACTGCACGCCTGCTGGCTTGTGCCTTATCCCACAGCACATTCCAGTGGCGCAGCGGGCAAAACTTTACAGTGCTCATCCTACAAGCAACTTCAAGAGTTGGGTGTTCCATCTACAGCTACTATCACCCTTGAAGGAGAGCCATCTCAATCCATTTTCTCTGAGCTGTCTTGTCTCACCTATTGCATTCCTGCTGATCTACTTAATCTCTGACAGGGAAGCAGAGCTTGCGGACTAACAGCTGGGAAATCTGTGCCCCCTACTGCCCTTGCACTCCTGCCTCCCACTCTTTCTCCCTCTCACCGCCCTACCAGGTCGGCTTGCTGACGGCTAATAAAAGAAGCGGCCCTTGACTGTGAACAGCTGGGATCCTGTGATCTAACTCGACAAGCAGCGTGCCGGGGTTTTTTTTCTCTGTGAGTGGAATAGTAAATACATAAGAACAGTGGATGAGGATGAGGGCGATGAATTCAGGACATGGAGAGGAATTCGATAAATGGAGAAAAAAAAGAAAAGAAAGGGAGCTTAAAAAAAGAGAGTAAAGTGAAAAAACAGACATACAAGCATCCACTGGTAGGAAGAGAGCTCAGTGGCTGTCTTGTCCCCAGCTTTTCATGGCCTAACCAGCTAATCAATAGCACAGAGAAACACTATTTCAGCTGGCTCACTGAGCTTTCTGCACAGGAGAAATACTGCAAGTGAAAACTCAGTCTCAGTGTTTCTTTTTTCCTTTTTGTTCTTCACAGCATGTGACGGCAGTATTTCATTAATTATATTTAGCTTATACTCAGGAAGTGATGTATCTTTGTGAAGTGGTGAGTGTGCACCTACGCAGAACCTGAATTGGACTTTAGAGAGAAGGGAGTGGGTGGGAGCAGCTGAAGTATGTCATTGATATTAACATGGGAAAGCTCTGTTGTTCATATAGGATGGACTGAAGCGTTTCCAAAGATTTGGCACAAATACAGCAGCTATTTCAAAAGAATTAGATCATAAAAAGCAAATGTATAAAAAGACAACTCAAATAACTGTCTCCATTAAATCACACATCCTATTGGCAATTATGTAGGGTATGCTATTTAAGCTACTTTAGCCTGACTTCAGTCGCTCTGTATATGCATACTGCTTTGCAACCCACCTTTTCCCCAGCTGCACGTTTCATCCCCAATCTGCTCCTACAGCGCCGTGCTGCTACGACACGGTTTCCCTTGTTATGCATGCAAAAGGTCGGGGAGGTCCCAGAACAGAGTCCTGCTCCCAAACACAAACGACTGGCTGATAAAAATAATCTTCTTTTTACTCTTAACTCTTAATAAAAGTGCATAATGAATTCAAAAGGCGCTGGATTATTTTAGACACTCTTTTTATTCTTAGGAACTGCTTTGATGCAGCTCGGGTGCAGAAGCTGCTGGGAATGGATGCGGTCCTCCCCTCTTGGCTGTTGGCATTCCAATCTCGAGAGAGACGTGAGAGTGGCACCTCTAAAACAAGGACTCCAGTCGTGTGTTCAGTCGGGGGCTGTGATGTGAGGGAGGCTTAAAATGTTGGCAGACTTAAATAGCTGCTCATATGACCCATCATGCCTGACCTACGTTCTCTTATCGCGCTGCTGTTCCATAGATATCTTTTCTAATTTCACATGCCTCTGTGTGTGTGTGTGTGCGTGCGTGTATATGAGTATCTGTGCAGCGGGGAAGTTGGTGAGTATGAAAGACGATTCCAGATGCTCCCAGCTGGCTGTTGCCCAGTGAGGCTAATACACTTCTGCCTGCCTAATTAGAGCACGCACTCACACAGGCATGCACAGTTGACCCCTCCTCACCACTCATGTCCCGCTGTTTCAATGGGTTTATGGTAGGAAGAACATATGCCCCCCCAGTGTTTTATACAGGACACAAATGCAGACAGCTAAACAAACAACCAGGGGCTTAATTACCTCATAAGTGAGGCCAGGGGTGAGGGCTGCTGTTGAGTCACAATGGCATAACGGCTGTGCAATGTAACATGGGAAAATGTAAAGCTATTCTGTAAATGCAACTGGTGTGTAGATTTTGATAAAAGCGGTGGGAAAATATTTAGCAAAAAATAAATATATATATATATATCTGTGATTACAAGCAGTGTGGGATTCTAACCAGCTCTTACAGTACCTCAGCTGCTTTGTGCAAACACAAACTAACAAGACTCCATTTGACTCGTTGTAACGTGGGGGGTTCAGCTCTGGCTTCTGAACAGGCCAGCCCTCCATGTGTCCTGTCAAGTGTAACGTGTTTATTCAGGATCCGCACTGAACATGTGTCTGAATGTGTTTACCTTGTTGATCCTTTCTTTAGGCAGCCAAACAACAGCCGTGCAAACAGCTCTGCTCTTTGGAAATTACAAAACGTGATCTGTCTGGTCTTGTGGACAGTCAAGCAATCACATTTTTTCTCAGGAGACAAAAAAACAAAAAAACAAACAGTAGGCTCTTGGTGGGCTCGAACGTTAGTGTCTTAGGTGACGAGCCTCTGACTTATGTCACCACCACCGTCACTCACGCTCTGAGGGGGAAGCCATACAATTTGTGTCTGTGAAGAACAATGAATAGATGAAACTTTGCGACTGTTTCACAAACTACCTTGTCACCGCGCTGTCACAACACAGGGTGTCACACATCTCCTACCAGCCTGTCAAAACTGGGATGTGTTTGGCAGTCTGACTTCTTCTTCTTTCTTTTATGCAGACAAAAAACGGCAATAAAGACTGCAATCATCAGGAAAAACTAGGTTTAGTGTGTATATTTCTCTTCATTGTTGCAATTACATCTTTTTTTTGTGTTTAAGATTTTATTTGTGAATTAAAGGCCTGTCCTTAATAATCAAGCTGTCTCAACTTACTAGACAATGTCAGATTTCGGTATTGGCTCCTTAAACTCATTACATAAACGCAGAAATCAAACAGGAAGAGTTTGTGTATGAATTTGCAAGCCCACCAACCAAGCCCTGAAAGGGTAAACAAAAGCCTCAAAGCAACACACACTGAAGCATCGCCAAATGAGGACAACTGAAGGAGGGGGAGATCGGTTTGGGGCACTGGAGCAACAGAGAAAGAGATCCCAAGGTCGGTGTTCTAGTGTCCAGCTAAGATGAGGGAGGAGAGATGGCGTGGACAGATGTCAACAGTGATAAGCATCAGGCCTGACGAGCTTCAGCTCGGCTATCAGTTACTACTCTGGGCTTGGGGTCGGGCCGATGCCAAGACAATGCTAACGCCTCTCTGTGATGATCGGTGCCTCCGGAGGTTGTGCAAAATGGCTGCCGCCGTGCCAGTGCATTACTACGAGTCACTGGCTCTGCAGTTTTTTTTTTCTCTTCAAAGGAAGTGCCATCTGTGAGTGACAGCGGGGCCTAAGCCATTTATTTTGAACGCAGTAAACAAAGGCTGCCATTTTTGCATTTTGGGGGTCTATATGCTTGGATATCACCGCGGACGAAGCTGTTCGCTGTCATGAGAGATATTAAATGCAGAGTGATGTATACCCTTCCTCCGTCTCAATTTATCTAGTCAGATCTGTGCTCTCTCACGAGCATCAGTCAAACGGCAGCACAAAATAAATCCTCATTTTCGCATCTGAAAGCAGGCCGGACAAAAATCCAATACACAGGAGAGTGCTTGGTCTTGCTTTAAGCACAACTACTGCCGAGAAAAAAGAAGCGGGGCATTGGGAAATAAATCAATATCAGGCCATTTACTATCATATTCTATGGTCATCGATGAGCTGTCAAACCTTTTATTTCACAGTCTGGACTGCAAACCAAAATCATTTTCCAAAGAACTTTCTCTACATCCAAAACAAATAATGAATAACTCGCAAATCGATATCGTGTGCTTTATTGAGCTCACATGCTTGATTTGAGTCTGGCATCTAGCCCAATTGTTTTTCATTTGCCAGATATCCTCCTCTCTCCCGCTTTTATTCGGCTTTGTGCGCCGCTAAATAATAGCAAAAAGACACAGACCTTGAATGATGTGTGCATGCAGCCATAGTAGTAGGACTATATACTTTTTGAGGATAGCAAAGCTCCCTTGCGTTCCGCCAGCTCCTCTGAGTCATATGTTTTAAGAGACACAATTTTAGCAGACTGATTTGACTGTTGAATACACAGAGGCTCAACAGTGTGAAGCAAAAACATCCGGCACCCTTGATCAGTGCCTCTCAATAGGCCTCGGGTTTCTCAATGGAATCAGCGTTGGCAGTGCCACATCGATCCGGGTCGCACCCCGCTGTTATACTGAATGGGGCTGAATAAAATCATTGCAGACAGACTCGGAGCTCGCCAGGGCAGGGTCAACCGCTTTGACCCCCACTGGGAGGCCAGGCCCCGTCTTCCTGCAAAAAAACAAAAAACAGAAGAAAAAAAACTGCCTGCATCAGCAGGACGCTCACAGAAATCGCTGCAAGAGAGGTTCCGCTAAGAAGCTTTGACTGACAGGCAAGCTCGCATTTTGTGCAGTATTTGACAGGGATGCATAACCAGCTCTTTGAGGAGGTTTTCTTTCAGAGACGCGGTCCCAAGCCAAATCAGTTAGCATGTGCCGCGGAGTGCAGAAGAAGTGGAACGTCGTGAAGGAAATGAAAGTTGTGAGAGACGCAAATAAGAAAGGCGGCAGTCTTATTTTATTGGAGTGAGACTTTGAGCCTCCTGGCTATTACAGCGAAAAAAAAGCAACATTTTTTCCCTTCATCTCACCTAGGTGAAACTGGGGCAATCCCCATCTGCCTAAGTATGAAAAAAAAAACACAGATCCTCAACGGCACGCTGAAAGCCCCCGTCTGGGGGGTCACGGCCTCAGTGTCACGAGTGAGTGAACGAGTAAAGGATATCGACGACCAATAAATTCATTAAGAGCAAAGGGGAGGACTTTCTGCGAGACGCAACAATTAGTTTCTGTCAAAAAAAAAAGAGCTCAGCGGTGAGGCCGTTTTCACCGGGTCACTTTACTGTTTTGTAAATAAGGCATGGATCCATTCGGTACTAGTGATTTTAAAATAAGCTGCCCCTTGACTAACCCCGAAACCTGCCAGACAATTAGGCGAACAGACGTAAAACGTTCTAAAACACGGACACCACAGTGGTTTCTTTGAGACGGTGGCCATTATTTCACAAAACGAGCACTTGGTAACAGCGTCATATATCTGCTCCTCTTGAGTTGCGCATCTGTCACGCCTGATGCTAGCTGGCAGCCGACCAGCAGGGCTGTTTCCATCCTGTCTGCATTTTATGTTTAATATGAAACGAAGCTTTCAAGGTTGTGAAATCTGGCACACGGCGGTTAACTGTACTTATGTTATTCATTTTTCTTTATGTTAATTACTCTCCCCCTCCTTCATGACATTTTTTTACATGAAAGCTCAAACTGTGGTCGCTCCCTTTTTTTTTTTACCTACCTCGTAATCCCCCGCCCCGCTCAGGAAATCCTGTTTGCTGTATTTGAGATGCAGGGAATTAAACTTTCCCAGAACATCAATGATAAAACTGCCAAGTTTGTTGCCCCCTTTTGCACCCACTGTGACGCCTCTGCTCTTCAGGCCTTCGGAAAGGATGCGCCTGAAGATCGAGATACCAACTGAGGATGTTGACAACTGCCGTTATCGCAGCTCCGCTATTAATAAGATCGTCTGCTAGCTCGTGTCCCGAGGTTTGCCGCTCTGTGTTATCGTGCTCCGGGACAATCTAAAATGAAACAGTGCTGGAAATATGGTGCAGCTGTGTTTGGGGGTGCGGTGGGGGTGTGGGGTAAAATAGGAAGAAATGTGATGGGGCATAGTGTCACCGTGGTTAATCGAAAATAATGGCCAGCAATTTATAGTTGCCATTCCGAGCAGCACTGGATGTACTGATGCAGGAGATCGAATTTTAATGTGTGCGTTCCATCACTTTATACAGGCTACTGATGTTTAGGGCCCCGGCCAAACACTACATGAATCTTTTGACGGAGGTTATCATAGCAGTGGTAATAAACAGCACTGTGTGTTCAAACTGTAGTGTGTATATGTGTGTGAAGGCACATGTTACAGGACGTTGGTAAGCATCAGGATGATTTGACAGTCATCTGATTTCCACCGGCGGCTATTTTAATAAATAAACACAAAGAGGAGGAGGAGGAGGTAAGCTCGTGGGACATGCAAATGACAGCCACCTGCGTTCTTGTTGAGGCCAGGGGAATTCTCAGACCCACCTGTATTTTTCCTTATTTGACACAAGTCCATCGAATCTCCCGCTGCCTCGCTAGATCCTCTAACTTACATAGATCCAGGGGAGAAAAATAAATAATTCCAGATGCTCAATAATCCTATTCTGCTTTGCTTTGTAGCATCTGGTCTTCCCTGCCATTTAAGCTGTGTGCCCCAGAACAAACAGATTAACGACAGAATTTGTTGGTGTTTTATCAGCAGATCAAACCAGCTTGACCACCTTTCAACGGATACACTTTTTGTCAGTTTCAGGACTAAAGAAAAGTTTGCTCTCCCAGTACACTGATTTAATTCATGCAAATACTGCATTCAATGCACATGCAAAGCTCATGCAAATTTTTAGAAACTGACATCACTCATTCCCCTAAAGTGGGGCTTCGTTTAAACCCCCCCTCTTTTCTTTTTTTTTTTTAGCTAAATGAGCCATCACTTGCAATATGCAACATTTGTGAAATTTATGTGTTTTTTATGTTAATTGCATCCCAAACAAAGCGCCATTAATCAACCTGTGCAGTCACATGTAGTGATGGATTGAGTCATGACTAACTTATTGATAGGCTGACCTCAGTTGGCTCTTAATGCACATAAATTGTACCGTGAAGAAGAAAGGGGGTGGCGTAGTGGTCTTTGGAAAAGAGAGCGGGCGGATGACCCTGTTCTTCATTCTAAGCTGTTGGCTCGGCACAAGCAGGACTTAACTAAGGGCCTTAAACAGGTTCTGTTGTGTTTGCTGAAGAGAGACCACGAGTGGCAATAGGGTGGATGCTGATTTTCATACCATTCAACAGCTGCCAGAGGCCACGATGAGAGTATGTGATCTGCTTTGTTCTGTATCGTGTAAAAGAAAGCACAGCACATCTTGACTAACCAGGAAAGGGGCTCGCTGGTATTTAAAAGGGCTTCTAAGCACTCCATTCAGATACAGAAATTACAGATCAGCTATGACTCATGCTCCTCGGTGTTAGGTTTTTTTAATTTTTTCATTTAAGTCACTCATTAAGCTCAGACTGTATTGTCGGTTCCCTCGGCTCGGAGCACAATCGCCAAATAACCCACCTATAGGGCACGAGAGGCAGAAATCAGCTGCATACAATTTTTCCTTTTACACTGATCGTTTTCGGCATTTCACTCCTGACGTCAGAGGCCTTAATGAAGACAGCGCAGCCCGCCGCCGCCGAGTTCTACACAGCCAGTCTAAAGATTTTATTTCACTGCTTCCACAGCTTGCCTTATTTCACTACGGCTTAATGAGAGTCGTTTGGAATAATAGGCTTCCATTGAACAGAGGCATCTGCATCCACACAGCTCTAAATGAGTGAGCTAATTTCCAAAGATAATCACCTCTCCTGCTGTGTTTTTATGCAGTGATGCTGTAGATTTTTAGCCCTGGATTTAATGAAGTCAAAAATTACCTCCAGTCCTCTGGTAAAGGTCTACAGACACTGAATGTGTCACTGAAATTTCTCTTTAAATCGCTGAAGAAAGATGTGATTTTCCACATAAGCTGGCAGTTTATTCAAGGTCCCTATTCAGAAAAAAAGTAAACTCTGGAATAGGTTATTACATTTCTATGAGCAAAATACGACTCAAGACCTTATTAATACTGCTGTGTGTCACACTGTTCTGCTGGCAGTGTACTCTTGGATCTGTGTGATGCGTGAGAGAGGGTATCCTTTTTATGCAACCCCGCCCACCTCCTGTCCAACTTTCTGTTTGCGAGGGAAAGCCAATCAGGATGGGAGCTAAAACAAAGTTTAGATAAACTAATGCACTGCACTAAGGCTCAGCATAGTCTCAATAATGAATCACGCAAAGCAAACTATAGAAAAAGCAAAGTTACTGGAAAAGGTACAAAAAGTAAAATTATTATTTTACGTCATGTGAAAATGTGCTTTAATTCCTGGCATCCATTAGCTTACCACGTAATCATCAACACTTCTTCTTCCCCATCTTTTAAACGTAAATCCGTCGCTTCACCGACTGCTTGAAATCGGCCACAGAGAAATTTCGACTCCCTCGACTGAAACGCTTCACGCTGCTACAGAAACATAAAAAGAACTACAAACACTTTTTACATGTTTCCAAGAGCAAACAAGTGAGATTTCTTCGGATGCCTTGGTAATGAAGTCCACCGGGACATTCGGAGATACAATTAAAGGATGAAGTGAGCTCTCTTTTCACCGCCTATACTGTCTCCCCACTTTATTCCTCCCTGCTCTCTTGTTTAGTCCCAGTGTGCGTGTGAGCATTGTCACTGCCGTGGCATCACGCAGTCACTGCAGATGGCAGATATGAAAAAAAGTGTGTGTGTGTGTGTGTGGGGGGGGGGGGGGGGGGGGGGGGGGGGGGGGGGGGGGGGTGACAAGC